>DWLR01000855.1:0-21528 GCA_018246295.1 Papilio alexanor hazarajatica | reverse complement strand
TACTTTGCTCCTCCGCCTCCAATTCAGAAACAAGCCAAAACATCGGTTACTCATTATTTTTCAAATGTATTTTGATTCTTTTAACTAGTACTATTTGTGAGAGACAAGGATAAAAAGAAGTACACTTCAATCAGGCTTAATTGTTAAAATTGCGTTACTATTTAATTTTTATCTATCATAAAGCTGAAGAGTTTGAACATGGTAATAACAATAAATACCAAACTTGCTTGAAGAATTAATTTTTTGATAATTGACAGCGAGGTACAGGCTGAGAGTTGAGACAGAGCTAGTTCTTGATATATTTTGTTTGTGCAGGGTGAGGAAGGTTATCGCGAGGCGGGCGAGACGGAGGAGCAGTTCTCGGAGCGCGTGCTGAACCGGCGCGCGGCGCAGCTGTTCGCGGCCATGCGGCCCCGCCTTGCCGCCGGCGAGGCGCTCACCTTCGCGGACCTCGCGCCGCCGCACAACAACAGGAAACAGGTCAGACCCCATACTACAACACTACTCCTATAAATCCATACATATATCTCAGCCTATGATCTTCCACTGCTGGACATAGGTTAGGTAATGATGCGATCAATTTGGGAAGTGTGCCATAATCGCCACGCTGGGCAGGCGGATTGTCGATCGCAGTATGTTCCACCGTACTGAAAAAAGGACGTTGCTGCCCGTCCTGCCCGTCCGGTGGTCTTGTTTATCCTGTGTGGGAATCGAACCCACGACCTGCGGCGTGAAAGGCAAGCATCTTATCAAGCGGTCGTCCCGAGGCTAAGTACATCTTTTTCTTTCTGAACCTGGCCTTCTATCGAAGGTTCTCGTCTCCTAATAACGCTGCCAGGTCTTCTGGCTAGTTGAACGACTAACATTTAGCCGCCGAGACACGTAACATTGACTACAGCTTTCTTCAAACAGTGTTAAAATTTTTCCAGCTCGTATCTTTTTATCGACCTTTTTTAACACCAAAAGTAACAATGTTAAACTTTAAAAGTCAGGTTTATCGATTAAAAGTAAATTAAAACTATCCAAACTTTAATTTACAATAACAAGAAATCGACGCGAAGTTTCGAAGTTTCGCGCTATTAAAATTATTGTCTCCATGAAAATTAATTTTCTTTTAAAAAATGCATGATATGAATTTGAAATACTTTTTTTTTTTATATACCAGGATGCTAATTATTATGCTAGTAATATTTCCTCATACATGAAATCTCTTTATAATTAGTCCTTTTTTAGTGATAAACAAAAATTGTACCGCCCGTTTTTTCTTGCAAAATAGTTTATTATGCGATAATGAAAACTTATTTTTTAAACATTTTTCTTTTCCAATTGCAGGTAGCTCAAAAATTCTACAGTTTATTAGTTCTCAAAAAGCATCAAGTGTTGAAGTTAGACCAACGCGAGACGTACGGCCCCATCCTTATCTCGAAAGGGGAGCAGTTCGAGTCTGAAGCGATTTAATATTTATAGTTTGTAACATCGTCAGAAACAAAATATCAAGTAGCTGTAAAAGAGGGTAATTATAATATAAGGCGGTGTGATGCTGCGGGACAACAGATTCTACTGGAGAGAGTTGAGCCAAATATAATGTAAGTAGAGCTGATGTGTCGACCTCATGCAGACTTGTCACTGATTGGCCCATAAATTATATGCATAATAATGTACACTGTACTACAGTAGGGCCATTTTAATCATAACTTAGATCATATTTGACACTTCGTATAAATTCAACAACGAAACCTTGTAACGGCGGGCACATATTATTTATTTTTCAATTACAATACGTATTTATTATGACAAAATAAGGCCAATTAAAATTTACTTTACTGTTGACAGATGTCAAATGTGATCTATTAAATAGACCCCAAGTACAAAACAAAAAACAGACACATTGACAGAATTATTTATTACCAATTTCATTACGCAAGTTAGTTATGAGATACATAGTTGAATTTATTTAGTATTGTACACCAATCGTCTATGAGAAATAAAGACACATGCCTCATTTCAAGACACATTTTAGTGCAATATCATAAATATGTTTGCTTTGTTATTTAAAATTGATGATCGTTATATAACTATTTTCTGGAATTTAGAGAGTCGATAGAAACATAATACAATTTACATTATATATTGAATTAGTTCAAAATTGCTATAATTAATTTTCCTTCTCTGTAGAAGCAGAAATATTACTGACTTTTGAAAAGTTCCTTATTTGTATGGGAAAGCTGTTAAAGTGTAGAACACGGTATTATTTTCTTGAAAGAGAATGAAGAGATTTAAAAAAAAATGGTGTCACAATGAACAGTAATTTAGATTAATTAAATATTTATGGTATTGGTTTTTATTATATGAGAAAAAAATTACAAATATGTCGTTTAATATATTGCTTTTTATATAGAAGTCTGAGAATTTTTGCTCTTATCTTGGCCAATTGGTTTGAATCGTTTCCATGGTCTCGGCTCATTAGCGTATATACAGTTCTCACGGGGAAAGTTCGTCGGATAGACTTGTAGCGAATTGCCTTATCTTGTTTTGCTTTAGGTTGTAAGTGAAATTATTGTAAACTATTTACGATTATTCTATGTTTTATAGATCATCTAATACTACGTGATATATTTCATAGATTTTATTTATACTAAAGGATTGGATAGAGTTTTTCTTTCAGTTTATAGATTGAGACGTTCGGGTTCAGACTGCAGTAGTGGGATTGGTATATTGTGTAACAATCCCACCGTTATGATTTACAATACGTTTTTATTCCCTCTAATTTATTCGGCCGATCCGTTAGTATCATAAATCTATTGTAGTGTTAAGTGTCACTTTTTGAATACAAAAATGTGTAGTGTCGAGTGTCACTCAGACGGAAATTATGTTATAATTATTGACTGATACGTATTTATGTAAATGCATCTATTTTTGTTCTCAAGGAAGTGTAGATCGATAGAATATCAGTTTAAATTTAGATGGTTAGTCCATGTTCACACTAAATATATCGGCCGCTGACTGAGAGCAGGTTCACTTTAATACAATGTGAATGTGAGATGACACTGCCTTTTTGGTCAATGACTATGGCTTGCGTGATGGCGTGGCGTCAGTTTTGCTGTGAACTAAAGTTTGCGTAACGCTCGCTTGCAGTTGGCTGCTGAGAATCCATTTGGTTTGATCACACCCTTATGGACGTTTAAAGTTTTGAAAGATAGTTTGGATATAGTTGTTGCTTTTAAAATTGTTAGAATGAAACGATCACAAGTATATTATACTTTTTTCATTATAGTATTTTACGAATGACGTTTTCGATAGAAAAATTTTGATAATGCCTCGTTCCAATGATGCGGGAAATGTTGTATGTAAGTCAATTTAAATTAATATGTGAGAAAAAATTTAAAGTTTTGCTCCTTTATAATGTACAAAAATTAATGTTTACTGTTTTTTAATGAGATGGCAAAATGTTATTTACATCATGCTATAATGAAAAGAGATATATTCCGAGAAAAACTATTTTTAGAATGGTTTATCTAAGTATCATAGCATACTTTTTTTTTAAACTACAGTGTTGCAATCTATACTAAATTTATGTAAATACATTTAACAATGTTTTAGAGATAGTAATTTCATAATCATGGGATAAAATATATTTGTTTTAAAAGAAAAAGTTAAGTAACAATTAAGATATTTGGAGTCGAAATAATTTTCCACAAATACGTTAGAGTAATGAAAATAATGCTTGTCATATTGCAGCAGTGGATTTTTACATTTCTTTGAGAATAGTTTCTTTTGTATTGATTGTGTTTATTAAATTGTGCTTGTTTCTGCCAAAAGGAAATACAACAGTTTTAGGTTGTATTCATTTTGGTGTTGTCTAAATCCAAATAATGATATATAAATAAGCAACGCATTGAGAATGCCAGGACCTGTTTCATAAGTATAGGGTTAAAATGTAAATTGTGATTTAAATGTTTACCTCTGTCTTTCACTTTGATTTAAGGAGATCTAAGTATATTGTTTTTGCAGAGGTATCCACTTAGACGCATATCAGACATATTTGAAATAAATTTGTTAATAATATTTTTTTTTTATCAATTTTAAAAGACCTTAGACATAAAGACATAAGACCTTATGAAGTATGTTTGCCCTGCTATGAGTCGCTATCTTCATGTTTTTTTGTGAATTTGGACCAATAATTTTGATTGTGATCATATGGTACGATTCACCATAGAAAAAATAAAGTACTTTATTACATCGGGTCCACTTCAAAATGATGAATGGTAAGTAGTGTGGTTTATTATAGTTAAAATGATTGCAATGGATAGTCGTCTAGCTACATCAAATGAAGCGGCGAATCGTTGTATACAATAACAACATATTTGGGATATGCGTTATTGTATACAACGATTAGACTATATATAAGGTATATTTGGGAAAGTATACTTAACCTTAGTAACTAAAAAATTGCTCGCAGACTGGATGGCCGATGGGGCCGAAAAGTTCTATAATGGTGGTCCATGTACAGATCGACGCAGCGTAGGTAGACCTCCCACAAGATGGACCGATGATCTGGTCAAGGTTGCGGGAGTGCACTGGATGAAGGCGGCGGAGGACCGATCATTGGGAGAGGCCTACGTTCCAGCAGTGGACGACCAAAGGCTGAGACAAGAGTATTGCTAAACTCAAACCCAGTAATCTATATTTACTGCGGTCAGTATTACGTTGTGTAATGGGTGAAATGTTATATGCCACAAGGGCGGTGCGGCATCGTAATGTAGCTTTATAAAACAAATTAGACGACTGCCACATTGTACGATAAAACGACGTGCGGCGCCGCAGCGGCAATGCAACTCGGTTCAATATTTATTTTAGCATCAAACTTAAACTCTTATCATTCTAAAAATGCCAATTCTTAAAGTGCCAAAATCATAGCCATATAAAAATGACCTGCACTTTTATCTGATGACAATTATACAACTCATCATAAGATATTGATGACATTTTACTGAAAATCTTTATTCTTACGACATTTCATATGAAAATATAAGAAAAAACGAACTTTGCATTTAAGATATTTCATCGAGGAATCGTTGCGTTGATCGAATATATCAGCGTGCATAAAACATCTCTAATAATTTCAATTCCTTAAAAAGCGATATAGGACACGTAATGTTCGATGCCATTATTTGGCGATCCTATACCAATATTTAAAACCCTTCAAGGCAACTTTAGAGTTTTTTAGAACACTTTTGTAGTTTCGAAAAAGGGCGAGCATGATGAGAGCATTAATAATAGCTATTAAATCAATTGCTCGATAAACATAAAAAATGTAGCTTGTTATAAAGTATCATCCATCTAATTTATATTATACTCATTCGTTCTAAGCGTATGAAGTTTAGTAAACTCAACAAGATGTCGCTGCAGTCGAAATAGGGCAGGGGCGTTTGCAATATTGATTTTGGGACTGGCGCAACCTGTGCCTATACTTTGTTAATACACGCATAAGTCCTATATACTCTAAAAGTAGCGTATATCACTTTTAAAAATTTGTCAAAATGTTTTAAGTTGTAGTTTTTCTCCCATAAAATACTGCTCAGTCATTCATAACTGATATTTTATTTTACTCACAACTTTCTCATGTCGTAGCCAATGTTGAAAGTTACATAAAAGTATAACGTATTCAAGTTTATTTTACGGTAAAAAGGCTTTTGTATCTTGCAAGTCTTCTAACATCCCAAATCTGTTCAGTTCAATTCATCTCTTTACAGCAATACCTAATTTTAAAGTTGGCAACCATGCTACTAAGGAAACTTACTAAGTTGTATGGCCGATAACAATTTGTGTCCTTTACTAATTTTTGCCCTGCTATGTATATATATATATATAGTGTACAAAACACATCAGATTTATTTCCTAGCCCTAGTAATTTTAGTGAAATCTTTAAAAAGAATGTATTTGGCTTTTTTAGGTGTGATAAATTTAAACTTTGTGAAAATTTGTTGCAAATGCCATCTATCCCATTTTATTTATGATGTATATAAATTGATAAACCAGGTTCAGAAATCTTATGATTGACAAATTCAGATATGAAACATTTTTAAGTTATTGTGTCCATCATATAGAAAGTAATAAGCTATTTGAATTATTAATAACAGTTTATTGAATAAACTGTTATTAATAATTCAAAAAATTTCTGTAGCCCTTGTCCAAACTGAATATACGAATAATTTGAACTAGTACCCACTTGATTTATTAAATTTTATAATTGAATGTTTGACCCTGGCTTAAGAAAAAAAAGCATCTGTTATTGTAATAATAAAAAATGCTCAAAACGTTTAGTTTGTATCATTTAATCGCCCTAAAAATGTACATTACAGATGCCGACATCCCCAAACAGCATAACAAGTGAAGTCGATGACAATACACACGCAATACATGCTTTACTGGCTTAAATTATCATCACCGACCCTTCAACAATTATACTGAGAGATTATCCATAACATGATTTTACACAACAATTCTACAATAATCAGGTATAGGAATAATTGTAGTATTAATTGAATGTTCAAAAACAATGTTTTATTAGCAGATTTTATACTACATAATTAAATAAATTGCATTCCTGATGTTGCACCGGTGAGTGAAACATTATTACACAGTCCTTACACCACTATGAGGGTGAGGTTTCCACACAATTGATTCCACGGCCGTCCACTCCAGATAGTAAACACTGAAACCTCGCTATGTCGGATGGCAGTAGTAGTGTTCTTAAAAGTAATTGGCTTAGAAAGCAAACAACAGCAAGAAGGCCATCATAAGACAGAAGAGACCCATGGCTTCTGACAGGGCGAAACCCAAGATGGCGTATGAGAAGAGCTGTTGCTTGAGGGAGGGGTTCCTGGCATAGCCAATTATGAGGGAACCAAACACTGTTCCAATACCCGCTCCTGTAACATCACAAAAATTATATCAGATCCATACAGAAATTTATCTCTATTATACACATATATTAAATAATCACCACAACAAAACTACCTTCAACTAACAACAAAATAAATTAGTCACAAATTTTATTTAAATTAACCAACCTCACCTATTATTGATCTTCATTCAAAACAATACATGCATGTATAAAAACATCTAAATTATATACATATAAAGCACTTGATTAAACTAGAAAGCAAATAGCATTAGGAATGCTATCATTAAGCAAAATAGTCCCATAGCTTCTGAAAGTGCAAATCCAAGGATGGCGTAGGAAAATATTTGCTGCTTGAGGGAAGGGTTTCGTGCATAGCCAATGATTAAGCATCCAAAGACCACACCAATACCAATACCTGCAGGTAATGAATAATGTTAGTAAAATGAAGGTAAATTAGTGGTACTGCAATGCAGGAATGTTATGTAAAAAGGAATCAATAAAATCCAAGCTCCCGTTATGCAATCAAAGTATAAGAGTTATGTAAGATTTGTCTATAACACTAACACAACCGAATCAGAAGAAAGGTAGTGTTAACGATTAGAGGCAGTGATTTAAAATCAAAACAAAAGCTATAAAGAAAATCTGGTAGAAACTCACCGGAACCCGCCACTCCTACTGTTGCTGCACCAGCTCCGATGAACTTAGCGGCAGAGTCAATGTCCTTGGTCACAGCTGTGGTCTGGAAAGCGCGGATAGCTGGGAGCTGAGCCGGCGCCGCCACAGGCACAATCTGTTTCTGTGTGGTCGCTGCAGCCAGTGGCCTGACCAACGCTGTGTTGCTGAAGATCTATAAAAACAATAACCATTTAACATAACCTACAAACCTGACATTGACAATGAATTGAAACCAGTTGTAAAATGATGAATGTGTAGATTTATGGATACTTTAATAAATATAATCTGCTAGATGAATCAATTTAGTTATTTTATTGAAATTTAACAACCTATTATATAATTACATAACTCACGACCAGATTGGTGATAATGCTCAAGGGATTGATAAGTTCTGTATATTAACAAGAATTTAAACCAATTACCCTTAAAAGTTTATATAATAAATTAAAATACATTAAGTAAAATTAAGTTAAAAAACAAAAACTACCTAAATTATTACCGCCAACCAATACTAGTTGCGGTTATTTATTAAATAAAGGTTAAAAAAAACAAAACTTACAGCAGACCTAGCTGCAGGGGCGATCAATCTGGCAGCAGACAGCATTTTTGTTTTTATTAGGTGCAGCGAACGACTACTGAAAAGAAGAAGGAAGAATGAGAAATGAGATGATCTTGTCGGAAAGTTTCAGGTAAGAATTGTGTTGAGATTTGACAGTTTGTCCGACGTCTGTGATAGTTACGTAATTGAAGGGACTACGTAACTGTGACCTATCTTCTACTTAAATTTATATACTTAAGCAGGTATCGATTTTGAGAGCACTGGGTACTAGATATTACATGGAAGATTCAGTAAATAAAGTTATTGACGTAATTGGAAGAATAGAGAAAATGGCCGATCGGTAACCTAATATGAACAATTTTTATGTTTTCTATGATAACTTAGAATTTCACCGTAAAATATTAGCACAGTCACCCGCGGATTGCTTCAAAATAGCGATAAAAGTAATTTTTGATCAATTTTTTCTTATGATATCAACACTTTTTCACGATTAGTTTTCGTTATTTCTCGACACTTACCAAAGAACACCGAAAAGGAGGAGACCGGCCTTTGGAATGTTCAATATCAGAGTGGTTGACTAGACCGAAGCAAAAATCTCGTATGCCCATTGGTTGAAATGCGCATGACGAGTAAGTTCCGTTGAGAGCAGCCAACTATTGATTATTTTTGTGACTGACAGCTACTTTCATGACTTTTTTATTGGTTATATTTTTAAATAATAGAATACAGGAGGAAAAATAATTCTGGTACCTTCTTAAAAATAATTTGAGTTTTATTACCAAAAAACATTTGATGTACAAAGTCGTAGAATTAACATTTGTAATGCCTATGGCTGCATTAGTATAGTTTGATCTTTGACTAGTGTGTTATCCTCCGCACGACATGGCCGTCTTTATGATAAACATCTGTAAATTTAATGGCTGCGGTATCACATTTCCAAGATTAGCCGATTTAATTGAACACATCGAAGACGTGCATATAGGTAAATACTGTTTAATGATGTAAATATATGTTTTCGTAGCTTATTTTTCCATAAAATATATGTCTTGACCCTCCCTATTGTATTTTTATCAATATGTCAAAGTTGTCTACATTGTGTGTATTGAATCACATTCAAATTAGAGCGCGAATATTTATTTATTAGTATTAAAATATACAGCTTTAAAAGTCTACATTGGTTTACATTCTAAAATACTGTTATCACTTAGAAATGGACTATTAAAACTGAACTTAAGTAATATATTTTCTTCTTTCTTATAAAAAAAAATTATTCAGTGGAATAGTAAGATTATTAAGGTAAAATTTGCATTTTCCAGTATTATTTATTTTCAGATTATGATCCCGCAGTAGTTGAACAAAAAGAAGCATCTCAGCCAGCATGTATTCCTTTAAGTTATGTGTTGCGATTTTTCACGGAAGCGTCGAGGCGGGAATTTCAAAGTTTGCCTCCTGCAGCCGATGTCCGGCGCAGGTTGCTCTCAGCACCAAAGACTCCATCAGTTCGTAGCAGTACACCGACAGGTAAAATTAATTTATTTTGAGTCTAAGATACTACGATGGGCACGTTTACTTATATGTACCTGTCTAGCGACCCGCTCCGGCTTCGCACGGATAGCAGAGCATATTATACTTATTCTCAATTTTTTTTCCGGCATATCACATGTCGGGCTTTGGCTTTTTAAATAATCATGTTATCATTTTTCTCCCAATTTATAAATAAAATAAACTAAATTATCATAAACCTTCCTCGTTAATCCCTATATAAAAATCTATTGTTTAAAACTATATAAAAATCGACAAACAGAAGGAAATTTGTTTTAAATTATGAACACGGTAGCTCCCAGCCTCCGAGCCACGGCTTATTTCACGGCCGCTGTTGATTTTTCGATTTCGCGTAGTTTTGATTATTTCGATATATGTATATTATAAACTATTTGTCAAAATGATACAGTGTGAAAGACAATTTTAATCTATATTTTATGTTCAAGCTTACTAATTTTTTTTTTAAGTTTTTTTTATTAAAAAAAAAACTATTCATTCATAAGAAAAATATTTATAAAAATATCTAGAGATAGATATAGTGCTTAATCCTCGTTAATCGATTCAGTACGGTTTTTAAATGTTTTATTTTATCGAATAAATAACATTTGCGTATGGAACTAGAGCATGTGGCTCGCGAGCCGCAGGTTGCCGACCCTTGATCTAGCCGTTTTTTTTTATAATCAGTGAAGTTAATAAATTATTATATTGTTTAAGGGAGCGAAGTAGACGATGAAGAGCTCATGAGCCCATCTGAAGACAGTAACGACTCCTGGACGACTGTCGAGGAGTACAGCTCGGAATATATCTTGCGATATGGAGTCAAGTAGGACATATACACATATTATATTATTACCTGTTGTATGCGACTTAATCCATTTTTTAATAACCAGTAACTTTTTTCATTTGACACTATATGCTACTAACGTGATATCAATTATGCACTATGCAAATAGAGGTGAGGAAAAATTTTTTTTTTTTTTTAATATGGCAGAATGAGCAAGCGCTCACCTAAGTGACCCCTATCCATAGACATCTGCAACAAGCATTTCTGAGTTGCAGATGCGTTGACTACCTTTAATAGACAGAGGAGGGTATAGACAGAAAAATGGACATTTCCTTCTCCTGTCTATCCCTTTCTCCGTCAAATCCTCTTTCTTTCCCGCTTTTCCCTATGAGAAACGGAAAGGAAGGGGAAGAGGACTAAAATTATGTCCCCGGAACCTCTTTCCTCAGACGAAACGCAGAATACTTCTACTTCACGCTTTTCTGTGAGGTCGTGGTATTTCACCGGTCGAGGGGGCCGTTCAGTCGTTGCAGACTCTACCACTGTTAAAAGTTGTTATTTTATTTCTATTGATAATTTTAATTCCAGGATGAACACTAGCGCCTCCAGTGGCGTGCTAGGTTCGGCTGCGCAGGAAAAGCCCTTCGCCTGCCCGGTGCCCGGCTGTAAGAAGAGATACAAGAACGTTAACGGAATCAAGTACCATTCCAAGAACGGACACAAGAAAGATGGCAAGTAAGTATTGCTCATAACTGAGGTTGAATTTATCCTAACATATTTAGGTTTAAAGATTCTGTGACTGTTACAGTGAAGTTAATCTGTATATTGTGTTCTGTTAAAAAAAAAGTTACTCATCATTATTTCTCCAGTGTCACACGATTAAGTTTTAAAGATATTCTTCACTTATTGACTGACCGATTGACGCAGTGGTAAGATACTTGCCTCCGCCCCGCAGGTCGTGGCTTCGATTCCCACCCAGACCCACATTTGTGTGCATGAACATGTCTGTTTGTCTTGTGTCTGGGCGTAATTATCTATATATTTGTGTATTTACAAAAGAAAAGTATTAATATATGTATATCATTTAGATAACTGATACACATATATTAATACTTCCTTAGTACAAGCTCTGCTTAGTTTGGGATCAGATGGCCGTGTGTGAATAATGTCCTAGAATATTATTATTATATTATTCTTATCTTGTCAGCTGTATATTTAGCACAGGTTTTACTTTAGTCTATAGATGATTGACAGATCACATCATCACAGCGTTGTTCGTTTTTGCATACCTAAGACGCGTAACAAACCAGATAAGTTTGGGTTGATGCGGCGTCAACAATAAATTTTAATAGATATTTGTAATTTTTTTTCGAAATAGAAAATATCCAGTATTGCCAAACTCGGACCAGTACAAGCAAAAGATATCTGCCACAAAGAAACGATTGACTGCACAAGAGTATTTCTGGAAGAAATGGGTATCCTTCGATTATCATAACGCCTATAAATAGTTAAAATTAATTAAAGTAGAAAATTATTAAAGTACATATTTATATTAGTGAGACTATTAGATTTTTAGTCTAGTTAGGGAAAAACATACTAAATAATTAATCTACAGTCTTAATTTGAAGTTTTAGGTAGTAATAAAGTTTATATAAATTTTAGCAGTCTAATAAAAGCATAGCATAGACTAAACTCATAATCAGTTAATGTGGTTTTAATGTTTATGTTAGTTTCGTATTTATGTAACAATTATGTGAGTATTGTGTTTCTGTGGTTTCAGGGTAAAAAAGGCTTACAAGTGCCAATGCGGCAAAAGCTACAAAACGGCTCAAGGTCTTAAAACTCATACGATAACTCAGCACATCGCGATAAGCCAAGCGTCGACTTCTTCCGCGCTCCCCGCTCCTCCCACTCCCCCAATTGCCCCTGTCCTCGATACGGGTCGTCTCAATGCCACGAAAATGCCTGGCCTGGTAGTAACAGCTTCCCCAGCCCATAGTCGTTCTTTGAATATCCTAGACGGCATAGACGCTAGTAAACTTGTCCGTATATACGACAGTATCAAAACGAAAGATCTACCTTCCTTCACTATACCCAAGCATAACCTAAGCAACCTCAATCTCATCACAAGCCATGGTCAAGGGATCCGCCATTCCGTGCTTCTCACACCAAACTCTACTCTTGTTGACAAGTCGAAGTACGATCGGTCTCCCAAAGTAATGGTCAACGCCCAACCGTCAGCTGCGCTTGCGTCTTCTTACGACATCTAGAGGAATACGTGCTTTCAAAAAGCAAATATTTAACGAATTTAAAAGTCATTAACGCTAAGTCTAGTTCGAACGCAGTTCCTATTAAGAAAAACTAAAAAAAAATCATTTAGCATATTGTTTAAGTTATCTATTCTTTGAGATAAATGTCGAGAATCGTTTCAGCTGTCGAAATTTGACAACTGTTTGACGTAGACAATGACAATTTGACAGATGAAACGTAATGCACAAATTGTATTTATTTACACTTTAAAGACATTAATTATATATCCAAGAAGGTGATGAAAATGACATATTTATTTCGCGTTAAGGTGTTATTTTACCTTTGTTATTTAGGTCCTTATAATTTAGTTTGTTTGCTGTGATTCCAGTAATGTAATTGTTTTTTTTTTATAGATTTGTTACCAAAGTGATTGTAGTAATTTGAATGGTAAATTTATTGGACGCACTTTGTGTGATTAACGTGTGGTGTGGGAGTTTTATTTATTTGCATACTTGAGATGTGTTTGATGCACATTGTAAGTATATTTGCGTAGTACTTTGTAATAAGTTATTTATTAAACAGATACGATGTTCGTTTACACTTTCTATTTAAAGATTGTGTATACCATAAAAAAAAATATTTATTCTTTTTAAATTTCTTACACCTGAGCCATTTTAACATTGCTTATTTGCCAAACAAGCGACTTTTCTTATTGTATAAATTAAATGTGCTAACATGATAGATTTTTTGTAATTAAATTGGAAAATTAACAAAAAATTGGCATCAGCTCTTAAGTATCGGCTAGGTTAAAGATTATACTCGTAAATGTGATAATATATTATAGAAAAACTAAAAAAAAATTGCTTACTAGTGTACAATATCTAATTGAATGTTTAGTTGATAAGCCTCATTACTGTTATTGTCTGTGTTGGAGTTCAAACATAAAAAATGTGATCTATCATATGCTACAGTCGGTTGATTAGTTATTGTATTCCTAGTTTGCTATTGGTATTAAAATATTAATTTTCGAAATTAATTTGAGAATAAAAGAAGAGATTACAGATTTACTGCATAAAATTTAATATTTTAATTTAAAATATTGATGTATGTTATTATTTATTATTACTACACATATTTATTATTACACATGTTATTTGTCAAAACTTAATTCAATTTTCCTTCCCAGGTGATCCTAAGTCATAGTTGAAGGAAAATAACCATATAAAAGTAGTTGGATGTATTGTAACACATTTTTGAGTCTTATTTCAGCAACTTTTCATGTGAATTGTTTTTATGCATGTGTCCAATTTTCAACAACTACAATTCTAGCATAAGTTTAAAAAACTGTTAATGATTACCTTAGAATGATTTTATGTTTAATGATTGTGTAACTTAAGGCGTGCAATTCTAATAAAAAACTATAGAAACAAGATTAGAATTAAGTCTATGAGAATTCATTCCATTAGGAATGACTTTCATTTTACTATGGTCAAAATCTACTTTTCTAATATGTTTGTTTATATATATATATATTCACAATGCCTTTGATTCAAAAACATAATTGTGATATTTAACACTGAACCTTTTAATTTTATCTCAATTTTTGGTTGTTGTCAACAAAATTGTTTAAACTTAAAATATTCTATTTAATTAATAGTTTTTATTTTCTATTGAAAATGATTTAAAAGTGTTTGCGCCAACAACTAATTTCCAAATTATTATTATTTTTTAAATGTTGAGATAACGTAAAAACTGATTGAGGTGCTATAAGGTATTTGGAAGAATTTGAGAGTGAGATGGATATTAAAAGTATTTTTAATATCAAATTTTCAATGATTAATTGAAATGGGGTTAGGCCGTTGCAAAGCAACTTGGTGACGTATTTGGTGTGATAAAAGTGCAAGGTCAAATTACTCTGAATACTTAAATAATTGAGATGTAATTTGAGACACTGAAAAGAGATGAGAAGTTGAAAAGAAAATTTGCATTATAAATGTGTACACATTAATGCAGTGGTTTCTTGAGCTTTTTTTTTGTTTGAACCAATATATTTCTAGACAAATGTCCTGTACAGAAATTTATCCATTTGTGTTCATTATGGCAACTAGCAGATCTGAAACATAGTTAATTTATTGTTTCCAAAATCATACAGAATTTTTTTTTTGATTTGTTTTGCATTTAAAAAAAGTTTGAGAATCACTGCCTTTTTGCTGCACTGCTTATTGGCAACGCATTTTTAACTTGAAAATTATCCAAATCGTATTTTCTTCGAAATGTTAGTTAATATAAAACAGATTATCAAAGAAAAAAACAGTGAATTGAATTTGCATGATCCCAAAGCGAAATACAATTTTAAAATGTCTTATTTTTTATTACAGTTAGAGTTTAAATTTGTTTAATGTCCTATCATTTGAATATTTAGCTTAATTTATATATTAGGACTGCTATGTATAAATGTTGGTGTAATTTAGCTATTTTAATGGGTGATAAAATGTTAGAATTGATATCATAATTTATTCGTTTGTCCCATATTTTATAAAATAATGTTTTGTACCAAATGACATTATTGTATCTCATTTTGTTCATTGCATGTTAAACTTTTTGTTAAGTAAAGTTTAGACCAAAGGCATATTCATACACAGTTCTGTTGCTGTTCCATACAGAGGTAGATTTTTTATTATTTTAGATTATTAAGATGGCTCCCATAGTCACACTTAAGAAAAACAATGTGAATGGTGTTTTTGTTGTGAAATGTGAAATTTGACAGGAAATTATTGTTGGTATTAGAATATTTATTATTTTTTTGTGGTTACATAAATATAACCGCAAAAATAACATATGCAACAATTCTGGAACAAGATTGCATCATCATCTTTCGTATTAATCTAGATAAATCCAGGGATCACCATCAAATAGATCCAAATTCTCACTGAAATTAGACCGGTTCATTTGTATATGTCTGTGGTCTAAGTTGAAATGTGTGATAATCTGCTATAAAAGTTTGATATGTAATTTTTGCTGTATGCATGTTTGTTAGTTATAATTTAACATTAGTAGGTCCATTATTTCATTCAAGACTGAACGTTGATGATACTGATGCTGAATTTGTTTCTTATAATTTTAGAAAGGGATAAAACTTATCATTACTCTATATGTAATTAATTAAAATAAAAACATGCAATGGATGTATTAGAAAAAAATATATGTTATTTGATAATTATTTGAAATTTGTTATAAGACTTGACCAAACAATCAGACAAGAATATCGATTTTCATAAAAATCAATATAAAAATGACTTTACTTTTACGTAATTTGCAAATTATCTCTTTAATTTGAAAAGGGCTTATTGGAATGGCTAGTTACTTTATCGTTATTTAAAATTATTTAACTCTAAACCATAAACTAGTTTTTGTTTGGCTAAAATCCATAGAGATTTTTAGTATGTTGTTATATTTGTCATCTTTCTGTGGTGATATGAGCAAAAGCTACATGCAAGTATTGGCAGTTGTACTTTTCGTTATTTATTGATTCGAGAATAACATTGGATAATGGAAACGTAATGCCAAAATTTATAATTGAATCTTGTTAGTGTTAACAATGTTTCTTTTCTTAAACCTTCTTTTATTTGTTTGATACCTTTTAATCCAAATTTAATTAATTAAATCAATAATTGTAACTGATAATTAAAATTACCAATTTCATTTGTTCTTCTAGACTAAAAGAAACATTAATGGAATACTCAATTGTTTTTTTTTTTGGATCGACTGTTAACTATGATCCCATAATCAGTGTGAAATTCAAAGAACTTTTACTATCAGTTTATAAATGGTTGTGATATTTTCATGTGCAGCAGTGATTTCTCCATTATGTCCAACTGGAAAATATATTTATTAATATATATTTATATACAAATCCTTTGAATATGATGTCCGTGTAAACCATCATAGACGTCACTATAACAAGTTTTACAAAAACATATAGAAAAATCCTTGAGAGAGATGATTCGGGACGGTTATTTCGTGGCTGTTGGGAATAGTTATATTTTCATATTAAAATATGATAAAAATATTTGTCAGTCGAATTCCACCTACATGTGTCGTGATAAAAGGGGATTTGTTTAAATGGATACCAGTGCGGTAATTATTTCTACCACCATTATTATATAAATATATATACTATCATAAATAATATAAAAATTACATACTACTAAATTTAGAGGTACTATATTCCGTTTTACGCATATTTTACCTATGAACAGGCTAAAGTTTTGTTTTTGATATTGTCTATTTAATATTTCAAGTTCCTCTCTTCTGTACTGTATATATTATACATTATGGCGAGAGTTACTATTAATTTGAATACACCTGTAAATGACTATAGAAATAATTCGACGGGTCCGAAGAACAACGTCTTAACTGCGCCATAGCTTCACAGCGGGTAGCTGTTCAAAGTAGTGATCAGCTGTATTTTCAAAACATGACAGATACGGCTGATAATCGGTTCAATAAGCATTCTCGCAAAATGTTCATACACCACTTTTACGCGTTTTGGAAATATTGTTTAATCTGAATTTTGAACAGCTGCCTTGTGAAAAATGTATCACGCAGATAAGAGGTTGTTCTTCGGATCCCTCGATTTTTATGTTTACAACATGTTAAGAAAAATCTTTGGTTCTTGGCATCTATTTCCTCTGTATTTTTATTATAGCTTTGTTTATGGATCCTCATTTTATTTATATTCAATACATTGGAGTTCGATATAAAGAACTAGTTGATTGAGTTTGGACACAATTTAAGGCATCGATCCCTGACATTGATGTAGCGACATTGAATATAAAATAAGATAACTTTTGTCGACGTCATCATAAATTCAAACTTTATTCGTCCTCATACTTTAGGTACTTAATTTTGTTTTAGTTTTTAATTCATATACCAACAAGCTGTTGTTTCTATTATTTAATAAAAAAAAATTGTAATGAATACAGGCTTTCAAAATCGAATAATTTTAAATAAATTCCCAAATGTATATCTGGAATATTACATATTGTCAAATCAATTTTACTCATATATTTTTTTCTGTTATTATTTTTTTTGTGATCTTTTGAGTATCGTAAAAAAATGCTTACGTTGCTATTCGCGTTTTGTAATGTAATCTGTAAAAACAAAAATGCAGTATCCGATTTGTCGAGATACTATTTGTAGCTCATGTGAATTGGGTTAATTCATGTTGTAATTTTAATAAGATTCAAATATAATAAAGCCCAACCACTAAGCATGCCATTGAATTTGACTTGTTTTATTTCAATACCTATTAAATTACTTATAAAATTATTTGAATTAGCCTTGTTTGTAACAACCCAAAAGTGAGTTTTATTTTTACCTATAACCCTTCTATGAGTCTTAGCTCAGTTTTTCTTACTGCAAATTTTTCATCTTCATAATGCAAGAACGTGGCAATCGAGCAAGTGGTCACCTAAGTGACTGCTTCCCATGGACATCTGCAACAAGCATTTGTGTGTTGCAAATGCATTGCCTACATTTAATAGACAGCAGGAGATGAACAGAAAAAAAAATCCTCTTTTATATCCCCCTCCCCGTGAAATCCTCTTTCCCTCCCCACCCTTATTAGAAAAAAGTAAGAGAACCGTTGTTGTGGACTGTTAATATTTATTTTCGTTAGAAAAAGTAACAATTGTTGTAGGAAATTCTCTTAATTACCCCTCAAAAAATATGTTATTTTCATAAAATATCAAAACAGCTGAACCTCCTTTAATGTGGAGAGGCATCTATAGAGAAAGATCTTGTTAAACGACACTGGCTGTCGTTTATCGTAATGATGAATTTAAGTACACATATGGTCAATTTTGGCCACAGTTTACTTTTCAACTAATGCATGGAGATATTCCCATGGAAAAGGTGGGTACTAATATGGTCAAACATAATACATATCAATATTTTTATTACGTTAAATTAAATATAGTTTACTATTTATATTTATATATTATACTAGTTATATCACAATAATGCATAAAATTTATTAAAAATCACATTGCACGCAATTACATTAAGTATTATCTTAACATTTTCATATTACAATATAGGAGCTATATGCAAATTTCTCTGAAAAAAATTAATATAGCACTGAGTATATAATAGTACCAAAATTGTGTTCACACTCAATATAGGAATACAATTCTGGTACAGTTTTAAAATTATAAAATAAACCTTAAAAATAGTTTTATTGTATATTTATTTTTTGGTGTTTAATTGTTCTAGTAAGGATGAAATTTTAGCGTGCTGGCCCGACTCCCTGAGCGGACATTTGCTCTGAACGAATATCAAAGCACTCTTGTCTTTTTGTTCGAACGCCACACGGGCTGCTTCTTCGTAGAATCTGAAATATAAAATAGAATTTAATTTAAAAAAAAAAAACAATAATGCCGACTGACTGACACACCGGGGAAGAATATTAATCAATGACACCTATTCAAAATCGGTCAAGCCGTTTAGGCTACAGGTCTTTATGGAATTAACAAACATACATATGTACATATAAGCATAACTTTTGAAAAATAATACCCTCCTGTCAGTTGGAGACAAAATATTGGAAAAAATTGAAATATATTTACCGACGATTTTTCAAGGATCTATATCTTAACCGCGGAAATATCAAGCCCTAACAGAATATTGATATGAAATAGAGATTGTTATATTTCTACGTTTCGCTTTGCGTATAAGGTCCAAAGGCCGAATGCTATTTTCATAAAAACCCAAGCACCATTTGTATTCTTAGATGAAAATACATAAGTCAGCAACTTTGTTAGCTTTCTTGATATTATTATAGTAATTATATATAGGCACTAAATTAATATGGAGCATTTGCACAAAACATATCAGTGAACCTGTCGACCTTCGGCGTGTCCTACTCCCCCCCCCCCCCCCTCAACACCTTAAACACCTGGTATCAGAACTTCGAGCGTAGGCTGCAGCAGAACCCAACTGGAAGAATCAATCCTACCAATTCCATTGGAACTTATATGAGCGGAGACAAATTTTGTGCATATTTTGCTATTTCATGATGTCATATTAAATACCTTAAATTCCTGTGGAGGGTTGGCATCAGGTGGCCGGCCGTAAAACTATAGCCAAAACCAGTAACAGTAGGGACAACAGTAAAGTCCAGGATATATGGAAGAGTATTACATATTGTGTTGACCCTACACAAGTGGGAAAGGGCAGGGAGATGAATTATATATACGAACCCTGCTTTGACGTAGTATTTGACTTTAATATCGTCGCGGCACTTCGGCAGGTATTTAAGGGCTTCGTCGTTCATATCGTACTTCAGACAGGCGTCGACAAACGGCTCGAAGCCGATCGGAGACTTCTTCGTCTTTGAGAAACGTTCGAGCTCCGTCCAGTCGTTTCGTTCCGCCAATGTCAGTATGCGAAGCCACCAATATCTGAGAGATGCACATAAATATTGATTTGAATTGTAATTTTCGATTAAATTTTCTTGCAATAGCCCTTCCTGCGTTGATAATTTAGAAAATTATTTTCTAAGGTGTCTGTTCCTGAAGGGACAAGTTAAAAAAATCTTACTATAAGTAATTTAATATGACCATAAATTTCTCATGGTGCGGATGATTCTTCAAAAAGATTATTTAAAGCCGTAAATTACATTTAAATTCATAACTAAAATTAAACTAATTAAAAAAACGGCTTAACTCACGTGTTTTCGGTGTATGTACCGACTAGTTTCTGACCCATCGGGGGTCCTTCATCAGGGCGAATGTGAGTGGATTACTGGGCTTGATTCGCGATCGCGTCACGCCGTTCACAACGTACCAGAGCCCGCAACGAGCGACTCGATAGGGCGGGGGGCGCGGGGGGCACGTTGGTTACTGTACAACGGCGGTGAGACACGAAACACGTGAGTTAAGCCGTTATTTTAATTAGTTTATAAAAAATGTCTCACGAAAGTTTTAATAATTTAACTAAAATTAAGTTTGACTTCGCCACAAATATTGGTCTCATTGACCGATCTAATTAACATATTCCGTGCCATGTGGGGCGTATACGACCCCCGCTGCACTTTCCGTTCAGGCCATTTGCAATTCTCATTGAAAAACAAATGATTCTTAAAAAATGAATTGAAGCATCGAATATAAACAACTTCACATCAAGTATATAGCGTTAACTGGAGTGCGGGTCGTATACGCTTCACGCGGCCTGAATGGAAAATCTTCGAAAATTACCGTGGCACGGAACGTGTTAAAATAATAGATGATACCTTCTGTCAGGCATTTTGTATTCAGATCGCAGTTTGTCGGCCAGTTTGATTTCGCCCTGGTCGAGTAGTTTCTTGACGGTGTCGTGCAGCGAGAGGCCGACGAAGCTCGCGCCGTACGTCTCCTGCAGGCTGGACTGCTGCTTACACAGCTTGCGCAGGTCTTCGCAAATCGACACACCTGGCGCATGTTAAGTGATCACAGCTTCAGTTGGAAAGTCTTCAACCTTATCAACCATGATATTTATCGATATATTTTTTAATTTACTAGTAATTACTTTAAGAAAAAATCGATAAACATCGAATGACATCTCATTGGTCACTGATCACATTGGAACAGAGTTCACATATTCCCGGACACATACATACCATCCAAGCATATATACATACCCGTGAAAAACATAACCCTCCTGTCAGTAGGTCAAAAAAATAACTGGCTTATGATAATGTTTGCAATGATTTCATTAAAATATATTTTTAAAGTAATTTTAATGCTTAAACCTTATATATATATATATATA
>DWLR01000854.1:0-21533 GCA_018246295.1 Papilio alexanor hazarajatica | reverse complement strand
ATATATATATATATATATATATATGAAAAGCCAGTAAATATGATCTGACTATATTCTAAAATTGTAAATGAAAAATTTCATCATTGATACTGTGTTCATATCACACTTTCTTCATAAGATAGTAGATCTCTTAGGGGCAGTATGACCTTAGTTTTTGCTAAATAAAAGAAAACTACCTGCAGTATCTATGGTTTGCAGCTTTCAAAGAATTCCTCAATAAAACGGTAGCTTACTAGACAATTACTAGTGCACAGCGATCCTTCCTTAGTTGTTGTATGCTCTTAGGATTCAGATTAGTACCCATTTTATAAGACGAAATGTATTTTAAGGCGAACCGTCCAGTTTCTTCTATGGAGCGTCTCCGAATTTTCCAGAAGAATTAATGACGTCACCAACACGAACTAGCAATCACAAGCTAGCACTAGTTTAGTGCAGCTACTGTCGGCTAAACTTCCAAGTTTATGTCCGGCAGTGGACTTACAAAAGGATAATATATCCAAGTGGAACAAAAGGGCAGATGAATAGAAGAAACAATAGTGTCATGCTTATTTATTTTCATACATTACAAGTAATAAAATAAATTCAATAATTCATTCTAAAACAATTATAAACTAAATATTTCTCGCGATGTCAGATGATTTCTCCCGGTAGCAATAATAAGGGAAACCTCTCACGGCTTTCGTACAAATATTAATAAACAAATGTGCATTATATGATTTACGTCGGAGATTTCGAGTTAACCACTCTTCACCTTTTTTTTTTGTAATACGTAATTTAACTTAAGCTCGAGTGAAACGTCAAAACAGCAGCTGACGATTTCATCTCCATTAGCGTGCATATTTTTACTAAACAGGAGAATCCATAGGGAACGGGTTTAGTTCTTCTTTCTTACTACCATTTCATTCCAGTGCCAATGTGTCCAACTTCCTAAAGAAGAACAGAAAAATAGAGTGCAATTTCTCATTTTATCGTGGCTTAGTTGTAAAATGATGCGGCGTAGAGTTCAGTAAAAAAAAAAAAAAAAACTAACCACGGAACGAACGAATCTCATCTTTTCAGATCCTTAATTACAAGAAAATTAATATGTATCACTACCGTGGAGACATGTCTAATATCTTATTCTATTATCGCACAGACAAGATTAATAATGCTTCGCCAAAAAAAAATTTAAAAGAAAACAAACGAGCAAACGGTTCACCTCATTTTAAGTTACCATTTCAAATAAAAAAAAAAAAAAAAACTCTAAACTAAGCCAATTTGGATGGCATTAAATTGGGTATGTAAGGAAAAAGTGTGAAATAGGGAGTAGATAGGAAATTTGTTCTCTCACTTTCACTCACCAGACGAAATGCACAAGTATACGTCTAAATTGCGAAGGTAATCTGTTTGGTGGTAGTATTCCGTACCGTATACCGTTCGAGCTGGCACATTCAGGCAACATTTTTGTTTTCTTCAACAGCGTTTGAGAAATATACTAACGAAGTCACTCAATATTATATGAACCGTGTTCTCGTATTGCTTATTTAATATATATTATGGATATTATGCTTATGTAATATAAAAAAACCTAAAACCTACAAACTTTAGGCAATCTTTTGGTAACTTTAGAACAATCATTGAGTAACAAGTAACTCATTTAAGTCGTTTTTTTTTTGAAGTTGTAAGCATTTTCCCATTAATTTTTGAAACATAAACACTACAATCAAGGTATGTTTAAATGTATTCAAGGTATGTTGTAATGTACAATGTTGAACCAACTGTTAACAAAGTTATTTGGACCGAGAGAACTAATGGACATGCTATTGCTATCCACTATGATGGTCCGGTAAAGATTATTTTAACACTTGTAACGGTCATAAGTTGCACGTGCCATTCCTAACATTAATAAGGGTGTCCAAATTACATGGACCCTTGTTTGGCGATCGTGCACATGTCAATGAAATTAGAATAATAAAACAATTTAAATGTCTACCTGGTCTCATTTTATGCACTTTCATGTGTGCACTGAGGGACTTTTGGCTTTCGTAAGCCACTGGACAAAGCGGACAAGGATGTTTCACTGAAATAAAATAAATAATAATTATACGTATTCAATATTTGTCTTTGTATGGTAATAAAAAGAGAAGTTATAATAATTCCATCACATGGACCCACATTAAAAGACATCGAAGTGCCATCTTTAATGCAAAGGTACGAAATTATTGTTTCATTAATATTACTGTATGTAATTTCATTAATATTGTTTTAAATTTATTATGTCGGTAAAGCGGTCGATATCAACGAAGGAATCGACATTGGCAATACATTCTTAAACATTTATAATGTATCGGCAAAAACTCATATCATTGTAGAGATAAGGACTTCTTAAGTATCAAAAACTCATACTGGTGTATCCGTAAGTAATACTATTGGAACGTAGGAGAAAAAATTGTTGGTAATAGTGTTTAATTTAAGCAATTAAAAATAGGCCCCAAACATCAAAATCCTTACGGAAGAAATGTAAAAGGAGGGATAATTGCTATTTCATTTCATATATATAATATTTTATTTTTTGTGTTTTTCGGGATAACCTACAGCTAAAAAGCCATTTACAGGTTTTCACCAATAGATACATTATAACCAAAAAAAAACTTGTCATGGAAGGAAAATAAATAATTTACAGTTTATACTCAAATAACGACTACAATTAAAATCTGGTATCTGGTAGAGTGAAGTTGTTGGCATTTGTATGAAGAGATTTAACAAAGAAAAACTCTTTACTTACACGATTTACACGGACGATTTTTAAATTCGGACAAAGCTGAAACATGAATGTTGCACAATGTGCACTTGTAAACTTTTATTTTGTTGCCCACAGTTGTTTCCATTTCTTTTACCACAACTCTATGGTACGGAATATTTTTATCTGTAAAATTATAATATAACAGCTAAGACAGGTCAAAATAAAATGCAATCATAGTTGGCATCTTATACAATTATGACCTGAATTATTCATTCGTTTCAAATTGTTTTGCATAAACTCACAGAACATTGTCGTAAATTAATTCTGTACTAAAGATTCTATCACTGGACATTTTTTTTAAAAAGTAATAATGGATGGCAAACTAGCAAGCAGTCCCTGATATGAAGTGACCATTACTCAAGCCAATGAGTTGCAGACGCGTTGCCTCAGTTTAATGGAAAGGGGGAGATGAGAGAATAGAAAAAAAGATTTCCTTTCCTATTCATCCGCTCCACAAACAAATCCTCTTTCCCTTCCCACCCATTCATAAATAAAAAGGATATGAAGGGAAAAACTAGAATTAGACCTTAACCATTTCACTCATCAGAAGAAACGCATACATTTCTACATCACGCCTGTCTTCTGTGAGGTTCGCGTTTCTAAATATGGATGATAATTATTCTTTTTTTCATAGGTATATCTCGCAATAAGCACACAATTTGATTCCTCGTTCATTCTGCCTACGGCAAAGGTTAAGCGTCAACGCTTTGTTCTAATTATGACAAAGAAAAAAGAACAGATCTAACTGAATTTTTTTTATATTTTATTGTATTATATTTGTTGGATCGGGATTTTTTTGTTGTAGCATTACATTTAAATTATGTGAGTGTGCCTCTTTCTTTTTTACATTTCCTGTATTCTTTAGAATACCATATTTTGGGATTAAAAGTATTATTTTATTTGTGGAGTTATTATTCAATTATGTGTGATTTTTTGCTTTCTTTATTTTTTTCTTTGATAGATATAATTTTTGTACAATGTATCATATATCGCACTGTAGATCTGTGTTGTCTGAAATAAATCTATTATTATAATGAGATAAAACTCCTCACGTTTACAATTAAAATTCATTTTAGAAGTACTACAGTGCAGCTTCATGTACTTGCATACAAGCCAGGCATAGCTTAACATTTATTAGAGGTTTTATTGTCAGTGTTTTTGTGCAGAATTTTTGAACCCCGCCTCACAAAGTTGGACATATAAATTATCTGCTCAAAATTCTGTTGCTTTTCATGTCTAAAGAGATGAACACCTCGTGTATTTTATATTTTACTTTTATAGTGAAATGTGACTACTGACAAATTAATCTTTTATTTATTTTATTTACAATAAATATAAAAATAAAATTGCTTACGAAAATAAATATTTAAAAATTAAAATAAGATTCTCGACTTTATACAAATATGAAAAATTAACCAATCACAAAAAAAAAATCGTTCAATTTCATGCTAGGCAATACAACTCTCGAGAATACCTTTATTTTTTTATTTGTAATTTTTGTTCATTGAACATTAACTCCTTACCAATTTTTTTCTTTTTTTTTTCTTCACTAGTGGCTGGTGAGGGAGAAGGTGCTTCAATAATGACTCCAGTATCTGTAATCATGCGTCGCGATGTCTGCTTGTCATTACTTGCTGAGTTGTTGTCATCTGTGGCCTCATATTGTAGAGGCATATCACTGCTATCCAAATGTTCCTACAAATAAGTAGACAAATTCATGATAATTAATATTACTGACTAATTTTACAATATAAAAATGGCTCTATCCTATTTTTTATGGAAAAAGTGGCAATGTATACTAAACTCGATAACTTTTTTGGTTGAAATCAGAAAATATTAGTTGCAAATATTGATGGGTAGATAGTTATGTATATGTCAACAGATTGTAAACATAGTTTATGATCTTATTGGCCACATTTTTCGTTAATTTGACATTGACACTTTATAAGCTGTCATGAAATGACATGTCAAATTGTGAATGATTAATTTAATTCACAATTTTCTGCCGTTTCAGACTATGGCTGGAGAGATTATAAATGAATGAAGTACTAGAAGACAATCCTATTGCTTGCTTGCTCATTTGCCTGTATCAAGGAATGAGCAGTATAACCTCTATGTTAAAATCTTTGTTTCAAAGATGGGTATTTTTACATGCCACATTGTACACATATATATAATTACCTCCACAACCACTTCTTGATCATTGTGATAAGTTTGTATATGTTCTAGAACTGACGAAAAAGAAACTCCACATGTATTACATGAATATAATCCCTCATTCAGATCAGATTCATTTTCCATGATTTCTGTATGATTTTCTTCTATCACCTCTACTTTTGGTTCTGAAAAAGAAATATAAGCAAACTTAGGTAGTTAGTCTTATTTGGTCCATTCATTTAGTAAGTCATAAAATATATAAGCTGCTACCCAAATTTGCAAATGTTATGACACACAAACGTCAATTATTAAAGAAGGTACCATTACACTATTTTTTCATTGGAAATTTTTAATTTTGTAATAATTGTGAGGTAAATTGAAGTGAAATTGTATATTTTAGATAACTAATTTTTAAGGTGTTGGTTTGTTTACCTAAATAGGTTTCTGGAACTGGATTTCAAGTTTAGGCCTTGCTAAAGATATTTTGGGCTTTCTGTTCAATACACCTTGCTATCTTGGTGGTTATCAAAATTAAGTAGATTTCGCCTTTATGAAGAAAACTTAAAAAAAAAATTACCTTCCACGGTCATAGATATTGTGCCATCATTATTTTGTTTTACCACAGTACTGCCAGCGTTCAATAATGAAACATTTTCAGTCACTATCATGTATCTATCACTACTGTCTTTAATGAGCCTTAATTCTTGTGCCTGTGGAGTTTGCTTTAGTCCATCTAACAACTCCACATAGAATGTCTTCTCATTTGTTTCAACTTTCCTATTCTGAGATAAATGATTTGTTGTATCAATTTTTTCTATATTGTCTGTGGAGGAAAAAAAATTAATTGTGATAAATTAAGTTCATTTTAATAATTCCGATTTGACTCCATGTGCAAATCTAAATGTGTTTCAGAGACCGGATAAAAACAAAGTTGGGTAGCAGTGACAGACGTTGCATGAATAGGTCTGCTCCACCAATTTAGTATACCACAAATTTAAAGAAGTGAATCAAATGTGGGTATGTTATGCTTTTGAACATCATCTGATAAAGTGGTGCCACCTCTTCTAACCTTTCACTTCACATCGATTCCTCCCATTTGCCTTATCTACACCCTCTTTGACAATAGTCAGATTCAAGAAAAAAGTTTGCCTGTATCGACAGACTAGACTAGATTTTACTTGTTCCTGATTGCTGGCATAGACATGTTTTCCTTAAAAAATAAGTTTATGATATTTATGTACCATATGAATATTTACATCTTGTATTACCTTGTTCAACTTCTATTTCAGTATCCTGTTCATTTTTACAAATAATATCTTTTTTACATGTATTGCCTTGCAAAGAGATTACTTGGCATTTTTCTAGACTCAAATGTTCCATAAGTTCGTTCAACGATGTCGATTTATCTTTGCAAATCGGACAAATTAAATTGGATAAAACGTTTGTTAAATGTTCAATTAATTCATGCTTCGAATTAAAGATTTCTTTGCAACATAAAGGACAATGTATCATTACATCTCCCATTGTAATAGTTAGTCAGCAACAGCAGCAAACATTCAATTTATACAATGTTTACAATTTCCAAAAATTCCAACTTGAGATATAATATTTTGTAAACAAACAACTTCATTGCATCTTTACCAAGTGCTATATTCAGTTTGTATCTAAATTCTCAACACAAATCCATTTTTGAAGAACTTCACACTAATTTAGCACAACCACATTAATAGAATAAAACACATCCAATAGACAAACGGCATAGCTTATACCGTACATAGACATGGCAGAGAACACTAAAAAAATTAAACACCGAATTCATTGTTTTAAATACAATATAAAATTTTGTACCATTATTGGCTAAGGCATTTTAAAGTTATTTTTTAATTAAAAACATTCAGCATTTAAAGTTCCAAAAGTTGTTAAAAAAATCAACTACTTCACGTTTTTTTTTAATCTTTTGTATTTTTTTAAAGATTTTATGGCCTAGTTGCGAGACATTTAAGCCTAATCTTTTGTATTTAAAATAACAAAAACAAAAACTAGGATTAAAATAAAGTTAATGTTTTATTTTTGCAGAACCATAGTTAAGATTATAGTATTTTTTTTTGAGTGAACACTTGGCTGAACTATGTCATAATCATAAACTATGAATAAACGTCAAACCCAAAAAACTTGATTATTTATTATTCAATACGCCATTTTGTCGTGGCAAATTATTATCGTTTATTTACTGATTATTTACATAATTCATCAAAACCTTTACAGATATTTCAGGTATATTGTATGAACAAGTGATATCAATCAAAGCGTAATAAAATAAAGATCTTATATTTAATATCAAAACATTTGCTGCTTGTGTGTATGTGTGTGTATATGTAATTACTTTACCATTTTCGCGGGAAAATTAAATTGATCTACTGAAAATGTTAGGAAAAAGAATGCACCATAACAGCAAGGGACGATTAGCAAGCAAAGGTCATGACAACACCAAGCCTTCGAGTCCGGGTGTTTCTCCATATAATAAACCTGCAAAAATACCCGGGGGAGCAGTTTCGGCAGGTAAAACTAAAGTAGATACCTGCCCTATTCCCTATATCAGACTTCAAGACAATGCGGCGACTTTACCCCGACTAGCCGCGATTTCTGCCAGATCTGCTGATGAACCCATTGGTATGGATGAACTGGATGCGCTGCAGTTAGAACTAGAATCATTGTTGTGTAACACAGCATTACGTATAAGATATTTCCAAGGAGAAATTGAAAGTATTGATACAAATGAATCTAAACGGGAGAAAAAAGGTAAAGCTGCAGGTAAACAGCTACAGTATCCTGTGAAAAGAAAATTCCAAGATGATAAACTAGTTAAAACCAAAGACTATACAAAACTATCAAATCAACCTAAAGTACCTAAATTTAAAAATTTTCCAAATGCTTCCTCTGGAGGATCCCACAACACTTATTCAAATGATGCCACTGCTAATTCTGATAATTCTATGAAGCTTGAACTTTCACAGTTCTCATTACCAAAGAACAATATTCCATACAAATTTTGGAATTCTGTTGAACCCTACTGTGCACCAGTCACCTTAGATGACATAAAATTTTTGGAATCACTTCTGGCCCAGAGTAGTAACACTACCTTACCACCTATCCCACCACTAGGCAGACACTATTCAGAAGTTTGGGCAGATGAACATTTAACAGAAGATCAAAATGCTGGTAATCCAAACAAAATGAAGTCATCTGGGATGTCCCCAGATGCAACAAGTTTAAGAAAGAAAATTGAGAAATCTGGAGAGAATATGATCACTGGACCTTTAACACAAAGATTGGTATCTGCTTTAATGGAAGAAAACGCATATGAGGTGCCCGATATAAAAGTAAAGCAACAATCAAATATTAAAAGCAGTTACAAAAATTCACTTACTTTAGAAAAATGTCTTCGCAAAGAGTTGGTAGATCAAGGCATACTGGATCCAGAAGATTTGCCTCCCTTAACCAATCCAGCAGATGATGAAATTTTAGCAGAAATTAAGATGTGTCAAACAGAACTGACAGCTATACGAAAAGACAATTGTAAGAATTTAAAAAACTTAATAGGTCTTTGTAAGCAAGAAATGATCAGATTGAATCTAAAGAAACAACTTGATCAAGTTGATTTAGAGTGCATAGAAACATACAAGAAAATGGTTACGGCCAAACAGAAGAAGCGTCCAATCTCTAAAAAGGAAAAAGAAGATGCATGGAAAGCTATCAATGAACAGATCAGACTTAACAAAGAGATCAATGCTTTACCACTGACTGGGCCCAATACAAGTTGAACAAAGAACTATCACAATCTTGTAATTTAGTTGTAATTAAGATAACTAGATTTAATTAAATATCTTGATATGTAAAAATAAACCATGTTAATTAATTGTTTGAAACTTAGTCTTACTTCATACCTAAAGTACTAATTATGTAAAATTAACATTTCTTCATACCTAAACTACTATTTATTCAGAACTAACATTTAGTAGAATTAACTTCGAAGGATTATATATCATGTATAAGAAGTCATACACTTTATGTCGAAAATAAAAGTAAAAAAATGATTTTCAAATTCTTATATGACGGTGTCCTCATTATACGGACAGTAAACTGGCTCATTGTTTCCACCCTATTTGAATTGTTCTCTGGAGTGTCCATACAGCGACCACTGCAGTTTTTCTTAAATACCTATTCAGTAAGCATTTGATTCCACCATATATTGGCAACTTCAAAGACTAGACAAAGATATATTCTCGTATATTGTAAATTTATTTGAATTTCTTACTGACGTTACATAAATATTTAGGGAGTGAATGAGAAAGTATTTTTCGCCTGTCTCCAAAAATTGAGCTGTAACAATAATTTACAACAGGACCCCGTATACTCTTGTACATGGTGCCTTGTCTTAAAGCTCCATATTTCGGTGTGCCATAATCCCCCGGAATGAGCTTTGACGGCTCTAGCTCTAAGGTAATCCCATAAATTAAAACTTTGCAATCTATCTCCCATAGAGTATATGTGTTCTGTGAGTTTTGTGTATCTGTTAGAGATGGGATATACTTGGTAAATTGCGTACTTAGTATTTCGAGTATTTGTAAATACGCGTTCCAAATACTAGTTCCTAGAATTAGGGATGTGAGATTAACGGAAATGAATCGATTAAATAAAAATTGATTTTTCTTTATTCGATTTAATCAATTTCAATAAAAATAAATAGTCGATTTCTGCGATAAAATTGATTTTTTTCTATTATTTAAATCTACTTGCTTTTCATATTCTAATAATAAACATAAGAGATTCATATTAACAATTTATCATATTAAAAATCAAATAAAATTATATGAATAAAAAAATAGCCAATTCAAAACTAAAAATCAAAGCAAATGCTCCTTGATACTTACAAGCTAAAGAATAAGGAAAACAAACACCATCATTGACACAAATGTTCAGTACCATTAAACGTTTTATTATAATTAAAATGAAATAATGAGCATCCCAACAAAATGATAACCTTATTGCATCAAAAACTAAAATATAAATAAAATTACAAAAAAACGCCCTAAATGTCCAGTACTATTTTACATTTAACAAGTTTTAAAATAAAATACTTAAAACGATAATTAAGAAACTACGTTGTGGTCTCAAAAACTAAAATATAAGACAATTCTTTAGTTATTTTATTTTATTTAATGACGAAAAATTGTTATTGACACTCATTTTCAGCCTCGTTTTACATAAAAGTAGTATTAAAATTAAATGAAAAGATAAGCCAAAAAGCTAAACAATAACGTTATCGTATTGTCACAAAATGTTCAAAAATTTTACGTTTGATTAGAATAATTATGACCAAAAAATTTTTAGGTAAACAGTTTAAAAATAATAATTTTGATAATATCCTGTCTAAAATATAGTTTCGTATTTTCCTGACCATATTACCCGCTTTGGAAAATAATCTTTCGGATGGAGAGAAGTGGCCATCACAGAAAGATGTTTTAGACACATTTCGGTTGGCTTCCGTCGCATAGATGGCATTGTTTATGAAAATCGATTTAAACGTGTAATTTATATAATAGATTTATTAATAATCGATTTTTATTACTTTATAAGTCGATTATAAAAAAACTATTTTGAAAATCAATTTTAAAGAATAAAGATTTGATTTAAATAAAAATCGATTGTTATTGTTGCTGCTAATATATATACGCCCCACTTCTATCTGTAAAACATGAAATAGACATATTATATTTTTCACCCAAGTTTACATGTCCTATAGTTAAATAATTAAAAATAGGGTACATCCTCAAAAAGAGGTCTTTTCCGTTTCTTTCCATTTCATGATATACGGCATTCATTGAAGCCGGATTTTGTAATAATTTAAAAAAATATATTAGTTCTTACTCTACACTGGCACTAAATAAGGGTAACACTGATTCGATGACAAAAACGAAATAATCAAATTGTAACGGACTTCGAGGATCTTGTATTTGTGAAGTGGAACATGAAAATCTGTTTATCTTACTTATAAATGTTGTTAGTTTTTGTTTGATTATTATATACGATGGATAATCCACTAACTCCGAATAAAATCCTACGATTGTTAAACTATGCGGAAGACAAATCTTTTAGCCTTAAAAAACGAATGGCACAAGATGAGGAAGAGAAACGGTTTGTTTTATATATCGTATCATTTGTATATTTGAAATTTGTTTTACATTTCCTTTATTAAGTGGTATGTTTTTAGCATGGATACGCAAGAAGGAATGACAAATAAATCCAGTATGCATTTCGAATCGTCTTCTGGAATACTCGACTTGGAGAAAGTGGAGGGTAATTAAAATTCTAACTTCGAAAAAATTCAGAAACAGCGATCAAAAAACTTTTTAGCTACCAGCCATCTGTTACAGTTAAAATAAAAACAGTTGCAAAATATGTACAAACTTAATTTATGAAAAACAAACAAAATTGCTGAAGCAAAAATTAGACTTTTATTTTTTACGCCCAAAGAGCTGCCTTGGCGTTTTTCAGAGTAGGCCATTTTGCTCAAATTCATTAAAGGGCAAACAATAGTAGATTCTAGTGAATGGCTAGCAGCTAATAAATATATAATAATAAATAATTATAAATATGTGACTCGATGAGGGCATAACATATCCCAGTCAACTATTGATATTTTATATAACGATCTTTACAGGCTTTGGTGAAGGTGGAATAAGTATTATGTCATTAAATAAATCTGTAAGTATATTTCTAGTTATTTAAACATGTAATAGTTATCTTAGACCCAAAAAAGCTTAAGATATTGCAGGATCACATGTTGAAAACTGGAATCATAGTGGTGATGGTCATTTTAATATTAAGTGTACTTACAATGTAATGCGTCATGAGCTTTTGATGTAAATCAATTCAAGAATTTTTATAATTAATAAATATTTTTTACAGAAGTTATCTGGATTATACAAAATTGAAGTCTGATCTTGACAAACGGTTCATGAATGCTTCTGTGTATATATATATATATATAAAATTTTATAGGCAACATAGTCATTCTAAATTATTGATCCTTTTTATTTTACTGACCTCTATGTCTCTGAACCCTTCTTTTGAGGATGGTAAAGCTTTTCTTCATGCATATGCATGTCTATATGTGTGTCCATTCCATTGTGACCTATAGCTGCTTGACAGACTTGAGAGAGGAGTTAATATTAGATTCATATTATACCCTGGAGTGTCATTGGTAATATGATGGATGTGACATGATGATAATCAGATGCACTGGCAAAGTGTAAAACCTTTAGTGCATTGAAACAGGAAAATAGTAGGTTAGGTTTTGTTTCACATAACGAGTCTGTCTGCTAAATGTCGGAATTAACTTATTCCATGCCATCTTCATATCAAATTTTGTTTCAATACAAAAAAAAAAAAGATTTTTTAAATTCAATTGCTATTTGCTACGATTAGGATGTTTGAACAAACTCCATCAGTTTTTTAAATAAAGATTTCATAATTTAATATTGTCATCAGACTGCTTTTCACCCGGGTGAGATGACTGGAAGATCGACTGGTACTGATGATGTAAAGTCAAATAGTGAAGTTGTACATCCTGGCAAGAAAAGACTTGATGGTTACGATGAATATGGACGACATTCATTTGCACTGGAAAGTCTTACAAGTAACCTAGAGAAGCAGACCATGGAAGTTAATGATATTATGAGACATTCCATTGCTAGTAATTATTCATTTCATTCAAAGGTATGATAAATTTGTTGCACTGCACCAAACAATTAATTAAAGTTGAACCAATAAAAACATAGCAGGTTTTGTCTAAAATCAATTTTTTTCATTACTATTTTGAGTTGTAAATAAAAATCTAGATTTTATCTACATCTGAAATACCATTAGTAGATGTTCTGTACTGCTCTTGTAATTGTAATTTGAAAATGTTACATTTTCTATTTAATAAATTTATTATATTTTTATCTTATAGAAAGACATGACAGCCGAAGAAGCTTCATTTGTATTGAATAATGCTCCATTGCCTGTTCAGCAAAGCACTCAGATTAATATCACGTCAGATAATATACCGTAAGTAAAATAGTAAAAACATGATGTGTACTAATACAGATAGCATAGCTTTTTTTTATCATGTAATAACTATTAAAATGACTTTTTTGAGTTTTTGTTTATTCATTTTTAATTTTATTTGTCATGTATATAATAATAATCGATGCTATTTCAGGGAAAATAGTACAAATATGTCTGTGGGATGTTATTTTCAAGACAGATGCCCCGAATTTAAAAATATTTTCACAATGACCGATAGTCCAATAAGGTCTGTGAGACCTAGTATTAATGAAGGTAAGCATTTTATCACAAAAAATAAATTAATAAATATATAACCACAGCACATAACTCAAAGGGATATTCAGATATTACGGATTTCCATTTGGCATAGTTTTTACATCTCTAATGACCTAACAAAGCTATTGTTGCTTAATAATTTATGATATAAAAATAGAAAACACATAGGATTCAAATACAGGAATTTTATTAATAGTTGTCTACTCAATATGGTTAGTACAAAATCCATTATGTAAAATAATTTTTAATCTTTACAATTTTCAGTTTCTTCGACAACTCCTTTAACCTCGATGGGCAATGAAAGTAAGAAGACATATATTGTGGATCAGTCTTTAGATTGTATTCCAGTTAGGCAATCGCGAGCTGCTAACATTGATGCGGTGAAAGTTAAAGAATCTACATTCAGTGTGCCTCGTAACTACACCATTCCAGATATATCGGATAGCAGTTGCAGCACAGAGGTGCCCCCAGTTAAGAACGATTTATTTAAAGTTCCAATGAGTAGAGGTCAAGAAGATTCATCTAATATTAAACAGAGTTTGCTACAGAAGAGGCTTCTGCAGTCTCTCAATGTTGAACAGTTTTTGAAAAAAGCTCATCCGTCACCATTTCAAATACCGACCGAAGAATCTGGGGTTTCTGTTGAAAATGATAATGAAAATTCTTTAAGTATTTCTAAAATTGCAGATTACTTAGGTTTGTAATGAAAAGCTTTCTTAATTACTAAACTAATAATCATCACTGTTGCCCTTTGGTCATGGCATAAAAATTAACATCTAGTCAATTTAAGATTTTAGATTTCGAAAAAACCAGGTTTTGGCTAATTTTACGCCATAATCCAAAACAAGTTAAAGTTTTCATTGGTTAAACAATTCTTTTATTAGGACTCCTAAAAGAATATATATAAAATAAATAATAAAAATATAAAAAAAATCACTTTAATGTATGTTATACATTTTTTTTTTTCAGGGAAACAATCAAATGTGAGCATAACTGGTATGCTACAATTAACTAAACAAAAACAACAGACATATAAAAAAGAACCGCTCACAGAGTTGCATATGAATGTTCAGAATAATACGAGAATAAATGAAGGACTCTCGGTGACCAATTTAAAAGATATTAAAAACATGGAGGCAACTAGCTCTGCGGGCAAAATGAGTATGGTTACATCTCTCGAGTCATTGAAGATTGGAGACAAGAAAAATGCGAGACCCACAATTGTGGTCACTCATCCCTCATTCAACAAAACTGAATGTAATGACACAGAAAATAGAAATAGGATTTCTAGATCAAAATCTCCATCAAGCAAAAGTCCGTCCACATTGAGTACTGTGCAAGAAAATCAAACCAGTTTCAAATCAAATGATAGTTCACTACAGAAGAGTAAAGGTATTTAAAATACATTGTTTTGTGTTATGATTGTATAGTGTAATGCAGTAGAGTAGACTTTTAAATATATATTTTTTCTACTTTCTTTCCATTGGAATACTTATGTTATTATAATATGGGTAATTTCTTTCTAGTGATTTTTCTTCATGCTCTTTATTTATTTATTTTGCAAATCTGCACCAAAATCTATTGTTTTACCAAATAATTACGATAGCCTAATGGTAGGACTCTCCACCTTGAACTTAAGGGTTTAAAGAGTTGAAGTTTTATATTAGTTTGCCTTTCTTTTTGTTAAACTGTGCATATACATTTTACACCGATAGCCATCGTGCGGTGTCTGCTATCGAATTTGCTGCAGATGTTTAGAAAATCTTTGTTTTAATGGTCAACTTAAGTTTATCGCTCATTTCTTTTACAGACACACAATTGGCGTATTTTATTCTTGACCAACCACTAGGCTCTCATGCCCTTTGATAATATTTAGTAAATATTTTCAGGCGAGGTTAACTTGACACACATTGCTTCTCCAAATGTTGAATATAGAGAGTTAGATAGTTCAGTAGATTGGCACGAAGTCTTACAGCACAAACGCAAGGCACGAGAGCGCTTAGCTAAAGGTTTGTGGGCGACGCTTTAAACTGCTACAACTAAATCATTATTACTTTACTGTTACTAACGATTATATTAAGTATTTAATACAAATAATCACATATTAAGGATTTAAAATTGCTATCTCTATTAAATAGTTTTAATCCACTGCGTGTGCTGTTTTGAATTAGAGAAAAATCACATCATGAAAATTGTAATGCTGTTAAATTTTAACAACAATGATTATAACTGCTTTAATGATTGTTTCAGAACAATGGGCAGAGATCAGAGCAGCAGGTGTAAAAGGTTACGTGGGTAAGTTTTCAGAAATACTTAATAAGTAGCATACATATACATATAACATTTCTCTTATGAGGGGGTGGATAGGAGGAGTAAATATAATTTTTCTTTCCATCCAGTCCATTAAAGGTCGGCAATTTGCAATTCACTTCCCTGTTGCAGAGGCCTATGGGTAACAATCACTTAATATCGTGAACTGCTTGCTGGTCGCCACCTTCTTCTATAAAAAAATAGTAACTTTATTAACAAAATCTGCTTATGCGCACTGATTTCTTTCTTCATTATAATTGTCAAAAATACGTTACTCAATAGATATAGGGCTCGCCCAAAGATCGTTACACAGATTCCTTGCCGCCCTCATCCATTGCTACAGGAAGTCTTTTACATTTTAGGAGCAAGCAGCGACACCACAATAACCATCACTACACTCTCAGACAGTTGGCTGACGAGTAAATTACATTTCGTCAATTTACCTAATGCTGGGGAAGATTTGACCATTGAACTGCCTCGTCAACCAGTGTTACTCTCCCCGGGGAAGACGGAACAACTCAAGTTATATATTTCATCTAATGTTGAAATGAACACAACCCTTTCATTCATAGTAAGCCTGAGAGATGCCTCGGTTGATGGGGAAATAGAGCAGATTGGCACATTAGACATAGATTTCAAAATGCCAACAATACAAGCTGTATCTTGTGATGGAATGGACAAAGTTATCTTTCCTCCCATACAAGAAAACTCTTGTACCACTAAATTCTTCGTCATCATAAGCGATTGTCCCGTCGATTTGCAATTAGATCTGTCAATTATTGAATACAATGATGTATTCACAATAAAGAATGTTCAAGAAATTCGCAAGAGTGATGTTAACAAGGTTTTAATGGAGCATGAGAATAATATCGCAGATGAGCAAATGAAAATGGGAAAAGCAAAGGGGAAAAATTTAAATAAACAGTTGTGTAGACTGACAAGTGGCAATGCAATTAAAGTTTCCATTGTGTTTACTGCACCTAAACTCACCGGATTGGATCGCAGTAAGTATATTATAGTTCAGAATTTTTATGTTATCAACTACAACTATTGACAGTGGTAGTTGCCGCAACAACAACATTTGTTGCACGAAGGGCCCACTAGGTCGGTGTAAACTTACAGAAAACAGGTGTGAAGTAGAAGTATTCTGCGTTTCGTCTGGGGAGTGAGGTGCTGGAAGCCTAATTTTCATCCTCTTTTTCTTTTCCACCCTTTTCTGATGAGAAATAGATGGGAAGCAGGATTTAATTTTTTGTCTATCCCCTCTTCTGTATTAAAGGTAGGTAATGCAACTTATTGGCATTTGCTGATCTGTTTTCCATAGAAAACTGTTCTTTTGATGAAAACCATTGTTAGTTTTAATTATCGAATTAATTATATAACCTTGATGACTAACAATAACCTTAATAGCCTTTCTTTATGGTCAGTTACTCCTTTTCCTTAGATAAAGGTTGTGAGAGATTTTTTTCCTTATCTTTCAGATGAAACTTTGGTCAAATTTAAAGGAGCATTAAACGTAAACTTGATTGGAATTAAGGCTGTATTGAAAAAAGTGGATCTGTATGGAGATTTAGGCTCCGCCAAGTTGCAAGTTGATGTACCGCCTCATAAATTGCACATTTTCAACGGTAATTATTATTATGACATTTGTAACCCATCATGACACAAACATTTTAAAATATATATTCTTTTTTGTTTTAGAACCAAAAACTATAATATTAAGAAATTCTGGATGCATGGCAGGAACATGGTTCATCAGAATTAAACATAAATCCTTAAACGACTATAATGTGCCATTCCAAGCGTCGTTACAAGGAGTAGAGATACGCCCGGGAGCCGAAAAGGAATTAAGTATTACATACAAAGGATCACAAGATGAGTTTGTTGAAGGGTAAGTCAAATTTATTATTATGGAGGATTATAGCTCGATTTTTTTTCGTGTTATGGTTCCACAATGTATGTGGTATTTAAATGCGAATAAAAACATAAAACTTTTAGTGTGATTAAAAAATCCCAATTCTAATAAAAGTTGCTGATTACATTCTCACTAAATATAATGAAAGATATTCGCTTCAAATAATAAATAATGCTAATTATTAAATAAAACTAATTAAGCAACAATTTATGTTTATTTCGCGTAGCTAAAAAGTAACATATGATATATATAACCCCTAATGTAATATTGTTCTTTTTCTCAAAAAAAAAAAAAAAAATTTTTTTTTGGCCAATAGGCATATTTTTTACCTCTACAGAGTGTCATTTGATCCGGATCGCAAGCCTAATGACAAGCTTGCGTAATATATTGTTAAATTGATTTTAAGATATTTACTTACTGCTAAAGTATTCTGATCCAATTGAAACCTGTTTAAACAATTAATTTTTTACTCAGCTTATTTGTCAATAATAAATATTTTTTAGTTTCTCTATTATTTAAAATTTTACGGTTGTAACCAAACTGACAACTTAGTTTTAAATTCACGTTTGCTCAGAGAAAATAAATATTATTCTTAATACATTTATTTTGTTGTATAAAACAGGGCAAAGAATGCAATTAAAATGACGCGCAGAGAAAGTTTTGTAGGTAACGTTAGGACACATATATTTAATTTGTGATGGTGATTATTCTTAAGACAGTGTCAATGATAACTGTCTCACAACTGTACACAAGAGCAATCATCATCAATCAAAGATCTTTGACATTGAGATATATATGAGACCCAATCTTCCAGTAGGTATACTTAGAAAAGACTATGATGATAGTTTATGATTTTCATACCATTTCTTGATCTTGTTTTTTTGCAATTCTTAGAAACCGAGACAGTGGAAGCCGTGCTTACATTATGTTATCGAACAATTAACCTTTGTTCCCTTATGTGTTTACATAAAAGCGCTGCTAGCGCTCGGTTGAATAAATTAGGCGGTTTGCAGAATGAAGTCAATATCGTCCAAGATTTCTTTCTTCTCAAAGTTTTTTTTTAAACTATTTTTTCTACATTTTTCGCACCCAACACATTTTTATTGTAGCCTCAGTTCCACTCCATGGAGCGCATTTTGCATGCTTTTAGCTCTGTCTGTCTGTATTTAAATTATTTAACGCGTACGCGTAGTCGCGGGCGTTTTCTATGAACGCATGTGTGAGTGTAATAGATGCTCGAACTAAAATCGACCGTAAATGTTACCACCGATCTCATACAATTATCCGACTCAAAATATATTGATTGTGTTGACTTCATATTTTATAACTCAGTTGTAAGGTTTAAAATATGAAAAAAGCTAAGATACAGAAAACTTACACTATTGATGATGATTTTCTCCTAACTTCCAAGTATTAGATGATGCTTATATATAAAATTTCTAATTTTCTTGTCCGCATCTCTTTGTAAATAAATATTACAAAACGTATTTTCGTTATTTACAGAATAATATATTTCGAGGACGCCGTCACTGGCAACAAAACCACCTTAGAAATCACCGGTGGTTCAGAGAAACCCAAAGTATTCCCCATCAAGACCACTTACCGCACTATGTCCTGGGTCAGGGCTGGGAGAAAAGAGCTTAACTTGAGGAATTCAACGAATAAGAAGATACAGTTACGATGTCACATAATCGGCGACGGGTTTTCTATAGACCTGCCCGGCGTGGAGTCGAGGGGCACTTACTGCTTATCGTTTGGGCCGCACGAGGCCCGCTCGCTGCCGGTGCTGTTCGCGCCGAGCTCCGCGGCGCCGCACGCCGCCGCCTTGCATTTGGTTTACGACAAAAGTAGCGATTTCACTAGAAAGGTAAATATATAAACAACTTACGGAATGCAGGCGTAATTAAAAAAAAGTAGTAAGTATTTCTGGGATTCGTCTGATAAGTTTTTAGGAACAAAATACCTAAAACTTACACACACAAAATAACTTCTCGAAGAGTTAAAGAAAATAAATTGTGTATTACGCGAAACAATAATTTTTACGGTAAACATACAGTGCAATTCTTATTACCAATATTGATTAATATATTTTTATTTATTTACTTCAGATATTACATCCATATTATTTCTACAATTAATGAAATTCCTGTAAACTTAAGAGAATTACTATGAAAGATATATAAAGCCGAAATTATTAGGTTGGAGGGAAAGTTCTGTCGTATTTTAAATAGGCAGGTAATTTTTCTTGTAAAGAAAAAAAAAACGTAGTGAGTCATTCGTTTTTTGTTTTTTTTTAGCTGCTGTAAAATATAAAAGGAGTCTTTTTTACCGTTCATCATTTACTTGTGATATTTAAAGTGTATAACGTGTCAGTAGATAAAGTGCATTTACGACGCTGCATTTTGTATGATCTCCAAAAAGGAAGCAACGCATCGATTGCACGTAAAAATATATGAGCGGTATTTGGAAAAGATATTGTAAATGTTCGTACTTGTCAAAAATGGTTTAGCAAATTTCGTTCCGGGGATCCGAGCCTCCAAGAAAGTGATCGATATGGACGACCATCCAAGATCGATAATGATCCAGAAGAGTTTGGCATTCATCATAAAACTGTTGGAGATCACATTAAATCTCAAAGAAGAAAGAAAAAAGGCCTGCATTAGCGTTCTACGTTAAGGAATAGTGTTCCACCACGATAATGCGCGACCGCATACTGCAATGGTGACACAACTAACCCTGAATGCGTTGGGATTGGAATTCCTTAGTCACCCACCTTATGCACCTGATATTGTACCATCTGATTATTACCTGTTCAGATCTCTGCAAAGTTATCTAACGGGAAAAAAATTCAAGTCTTTTGGAAGTGTTTCTAAGGCAATTGCTGACTATTTTAACTCCAAGGACGAGAACTTCTACAAAACTTTTAATTCGGAAATTAAGGAATTCACAGGTTACCTTAAAGATGGCAACAGGTTGTAACAAATAACGGAGCATATATAATTGATTAATATTAAACACGTATTTTTATAAATGAACTCAAATATTTTCCTAAAAATAGGACAGAACTTTCTCTCCAACCTATTAAAATCATATTTAATACATAAAACCTATAATATTATTTATATTCAAAGAATATTTCCTAAAAAATAACATCCCTGTATTGCGCCGCAGACTGTACTTTTAATGTAACAAAAAATGAAGGAGGTGATAAAAGTGCGTTTAAAATACGTATCTTAGAAAAATATGTTATGAACCTACATTAACTGTTGAGAAGTTGGAGGGCTTATACAAACCTCATCAAGATTTATAGGCCGAAAGAAAACATGTATCTATATTTGTATTGAATAAATAAAAGAAAAAAAAATGCGATGGCGCTCGGTGCCCTCCTTGTTTCTGACCTGTAGTGTTGCTACAAATAAGGTTACATTACTATTAGAACTGATAGCCGCTGAAGTTGGGGGTTGCGCACTTTCTACAAGATACATCTGGACAAAATTTCGATAGACCCAAGCGGCTATCCTTAGCCGCTTGGGACTGATCCAGGACGTATCTTGGCATCGAAATCGTCATATTCGTTGAATAGAAATCATCATTGTATGTAGAGTAGTAAAGTATATGTTGTTGTGTTCCAGGTGCTGTTGTTTGGGGTGGCGAGCGGCGAGTGCGTGCGCTGGAGCGGGCTGGTGACGTACGGCGACACGGCGCTGCTGCGGGCCGTCGCGCGCCAGCCCGCAGCCCTCGCGCTCTACAACAAGTACAACGTGCCCGCCTTCGTGTGCGCGCGCGTGAGGTTCAGCCGTGAGTGTCCCTCGCTAGCGTAACCTTCCACTAAGCATGATCTATGTTCCATTTTGTCATTCACCAATTTCAGAGTTCGAACTGTTCGTAGGCACTGAGTGTACTACTTTTTTTTTTACAAAAATCAAAATATTCATGCAATGAAACTTTAAATTGTATTTTTATGAAAACCTTCTTTTCTTC
>DWLR01000853.1:0-21537 GCA_018246295.1 Papilio alexanor hazarajatica | reverse complement strand
TCAGTCTTGTTTCGTCTCGCCTTGTGTTTGTCGCAGCGGCTTTCTGTACGTTATATTATGTTAAACGAATACGCATGAATTCTTTTAACGTAAGCAGCGTAATTGAGGTTTTTATATTATTTACCTTAAATTCGTCCTTCTTTTTCTTTTTATTATTCCAGTTCTTTAAATTACTAATTCGATAATACAAGTTTAAACTTTAAAATATTTTTTGCGTCGTAAACGTTATTATGTAAAGGGAAATCGGTTAAAAATCTTTTCTTAATCAACGGTAAGGTTCATGAAATTAAACGAAAAATCACAATAAATTCATGTAGCTAAACAATATCTTAACATGTAAGAAATTTCTCAGTCCTTCCGCACATCAAAGCATTCGAACTGGACGAAGCCGTGTTCGCGGGAGAGACGGCGCATATCGACTGTTACGTATCCAAAGGTGACCTTCCCCTCAACATAACTTGGAGCTTTCAAGGAAAACCTATCACTGAAAAAATGGGCATAAAAACCACCAAGCCAAGTGCAAGGGTTTCAATACTGGATATACCGAGTGCACTGGGCAGTCATAGCGGCAACTACACTTGCACCACTACCAACAGAGCGGGCACCACCAGCCATACGGCTGTACTCAATGTGATCGGTACTTAATTATTGTGCTCGCGTTGGAAATCGCCTGACGCTTGCTTAATTATTTATTTCTTCTATTGACTATATGAATGACAGCGCCAAATACATATGTACAGCATTATAAATTCCTTCCTTGTGAAATAAGTATATAATCTCTACTTTTGTATTAAATTTAATCTTAATTATTCGTTCCGTTTTAAAATTATAACTTATTTAAAGGAAATAAGTTTCTTGTGAGATATGACTTCGTTGTTTGCTTTTCTTAAAAGCTTCATATTTATTCATATGCATTATTACACAACAGTTTTGCCCCAAATCCATCCGTTTACGTTCGGCGATGAAGCGGCTAACGCAGGGGACACCGTCGGTGTCCAATGCATGGTGACCAAAGGCGACGCTCCCATCAATATCATGTGGAGTTTAAGTGGTAAAAATGTGAAAGACATTTCGGGGATAACCGTCACCAAAATTGGTCATAAATCCAGCAGTCTGTCCATAGACTCTGTCTCATCAATACATAGAGGAACTTACACATGTTTAGCCATTAACCAAGCAGGACAAGCTAATTATTCAACCGAGTTAGCGGTCAACGGTAAATCGGGTTATATAACCATTATTAAATTTATACTATTTTGTATTTGTTTATAGTAGTCATTTCCTTTCCTTCCCTATCTTCCAGTGTATCTCTGTCAGGCTGTGAAAATAAAATAAAAAAAGCAACGATTCGTTAATTTGACAGTTGCACCACAAGTTACACCATTCGATTTCGCTGAAGATATCTTAAACGCCGGCGACACGGTGTCGCTGATATGTACGGTGGGAAAAGGAGACTTACCGCTTAGCATTCACTGGCTACTCAATAACGAAACTTTAAATTCTGGAAACAGCATCCTTATAAATAGGAACGGAAAAAGAATTTCAGTGTTGAGCATAGAGAATGTGCAGCACGAGCACATCGGCAACTACACGTGCATTGCTGAGAACGAGGCTGGTCGCAGCAGCCACAGCGCGCTGCTCAATGTCAACGGTACAACGTCAATATATCACGCAAAACTACAATTTAATTTATAAATATCAATTTGCTTTCGTTTGCTCTACTTATTTGTCTTTATATTTATGTATACATGCTATGTTGTTCTCCTAATTCTTTTATCCCGAATCTGTAAACACATATCAGTAAGATGATAACGGTTACATCGCGAATATATACGAGTTAAGAAATTTTGTTTGTTATTTAGTTGCACCACAAATAATGCCTTTCGATTTCGGAACGGAGCCCATGAGCGATCAAGAAATGGCGGCTATAATGTGCACGGCTAGCAAAGGGGATCCCCCGTTTACTATACAATGGTATTTTAACGGGCAAATCGTGAAGTCTGGTGTCAACGGCGTCGTACTTCTTAGTACAAAAAGAACGAGTCAACTCGGTATAGAGTCTGTCAGTCATAACCACCAGGGCAACTACACGTGCCTCGTCAAAAATCAGGCAGGCTCAGTTAATCACACGGCCGAGCTATATGTAAACGGTATAACAATCTACTTTATATTATAGTATGTTCATTTCTACTTACTGCTTCCTTTATTACATCCTGCAGTCCCTCCGCAAATAAAACCCTTCGAATTCGGCGAGGAGCCGGTAAACGCCCAAGAAATGGTTTTGGTCACGTGTGCCGTTAATAAAGGCGATCAGCCATTAATCATCGAATGGTACTTCAACGGAAGTAAATTGAAGTCTGGTGATACTGGAATAACTGTTTCGAACACGAAGCGCTTCAGTCAACTCAACATGGAGTCAGTCAGCCATCAGAACCAAGGAAATTATACGTGTGTAGTGAAAAATGAAGCCGGTTCTGTGAATTATACTGCTCAGCTTTTTGTTAACGGTACACAATAATAACTAAATGTTTTATCCTTCGAAGTAACATTGCATATACATTTATTTTATTTTATTATATCCTATCCTTTCCTGTAACTTTGGCGGGACATAAAGACGTTTTGGAAAAAGAAAAATTAAACTTAAACCAGGTTATGCTGACGTTAATTTCAGTCGCACCGGTCATTATTCCTTTTGAATTCGACGGCTCAGTTTTCTATGGCGAGGCAGTTCAAGTGATGTGCCACGTGCCAAAAGGAGATAAACCTCTAACCTTCACGTGGAGTTTCAACGGAGGAGACGTGAGTTCGCTCCCCGGGCTGAACATAATGAATGTGGGTGACATGGGCTCTGTCCTCATTATCCCCGCCGTGACCGCCGCACACTCCGGCAATTACACGTGCACCGCGGCCAACGTGGTCGCCAGAGCTAGCCACCGCGCCACGCTCAATGTCAAGGGTACACTACGCTCTCCATGCAATGCGCTTTACGTGTTTAGTTCAACCCCACTCTATGCCTTGTATGCAAACAACGTTCATATAATCATATTATTTTTAAATAATCTTTTGCACTAATTATATCCTATAATGCATTTCATGAAGCCGGATTAAATAAATAAAAAAAAACATATGGCAGTACAGTTTTAGCACTTGAAAAATTCTAAAACTATTACCAAAATAGTATATATGTTTTACTCATATGTATTATTTTCTTTGTGTGATGAAAACTCCGATTTCATAGACTCGTAAACAGGAAGCACACATCAACTACACAAATCCGTTATTACAAAAATTACTTAAGTACACTATAATTTTCCGTATTGTCGGTTTATTTCATACATTTTCTAGTCAAACCCAGTTATCCCAGATCATCTCCGAAATTTCACTATGACTAAAAACAATTTACGTATTCATACAATCTCCTATTTGTGGTTTCTTTGTCTTGGATGAACTTAATTCCGAATAACCCCCATCCAAATATTGGTACTCTTAATTTCACAAACTGCCTAACTGCACTGCACGCTACCTTTGAAAGTTTGACTTTCTAATTCGACAGTTATGCCCTACATCGTACCCTTTGAGGCCGATGAATCCATATTTGCTGGAGAACCGGTGCAGCTCACCTGCCTAGTTTCTAAAGGTGATCTACCCCTTGATATCAAGTGGCACTTCCATGGATACGAAAACGCTTCATCTCACCTGGGCATTATGACAACTAAGATGACGTCGCGCACGTCGTTCCTGTCCATCGCGGCGGCGGCCGCCGGCCACAGCGGCCGCTACACCTGCGTGGCCGCCAACAGCGCCGGCGCCACTAACCATTCCACTGTCATTAACGTCCGCGGTCAGTCTTGTTTCGTCTCGCCTTGTGTTTGTCGCAGCGGCTTTCTGTACGTTATATTATGTTAAACGAATACGCATGGATTCTTTTAACATGTATTGTAATTTAGTTTATTTTTAATTTTTGTTACTTTTGTTTTGATACCCTTTTTTCCGGTATTACTTTCATGTTAAGTAGTTTACATTACACTTACAAATTAGGACCTGAAAAACTAACTGTATACATTTGTATTATTTACTAAATGCGCAAAAACCATAAATAACGCATTGTCCTACATCATTAATACCAGTGTTTGTACTGATGAATGAATCAACTGTAGTTGATTCATTCGTCCAAGATGTGCAACAATACGAATATATCTTCCTCTCCTCAATTTGACTTCCTTAAGGAAAAATTTGATTGCGATATATTATATCAAATAATCAGTGTTTTATAAACAAAAGTTTACCACGCCGTGTCGTGTCTCGAGCAAATATTTCATATAAAACTAATCTTTCTTTGCTTAGTCCTTCCTCACATCAAACCATTCGAATTGGACGAGGCGGTGTTTGCGGGGGAAACGGTGCATCTCGATTGTTACGTATCCAAAGGCGATACACCCTTGAATATAACTTGGAGCTTCAAAGGTGCACCGGTCACACACAAAATGGGCATAAAAACAACGAAACCCAGCGGACGTGTCTCCACCTTGGATATACCGAGCGCTTTAGGCAGTAACAGTGGCAACTACACTTGCACCGCCACCAACAGGGCGGGCACCACCAATCACACGGCGGTGCTCAACGTGATTGGTATCAAATGAATTTAGCAGCATCATGAATTAGTGTGTTTTGAGTTTTCGTAGAACTATTATACCCTCGTAGAACAAACCTTGCATCCACGGCTTTTGCTATAGATTCAAAAAAATCAAATCCTACACAACATCCATTTAATAAATATAGCTCAAATGTTTTTACTTGCAAAAATAATCCGAAATATTTTTCGTTATTTTTATTAGGACCATTTTAAGTAGGTAGGTTACGTTTACTTCGTAAGGATCGCATTCAAAGAAAAAATACAATACAAACAATAAAAGAGCTCATTTGTATAATTTATTAATCTTTAATCTCAACGTTTGCTAAAGTACAATCTCTTTCGGTAGTTGGTCCACAAATTATGCCCTTTGATTTTGGCACGGAACCGGTGAACGATCAGGAAATGATTGTTGTCATCTGCACGGCTACTAAAGGGGATCCCCCTTTTGATATACAGTGGCATTTTAATGGACAAATTATTAAGTCTGGTATCAACGGCGTTGTTCTTACCAACACAAAAAGGACAAGTCAACTTACAATCGAGTTTGTCAGTCATCGCAATCAAGGAAACTACACTTGCGTCGTCAAAAACCAGGCTGGCACTGTAAACCATACCGCCGTGCTCTTTGTTAACGGTATAAACTGAAATATAATGTTTGATATTTTTAATTTCATTTGATCCCGTCTCCTGCAGTCCCACCACAAATTAATTCCTTCGAATTCAGCGAGGAACCTGTGAATGCTCAAGAAATGGTTTTGGTCACGTGCACCGTGAGCAAGGGAGATCAGCCGTTAGACATCGAATGGTACTTCAATAGCAACAAAGTGCAATCGGGCGCTCTTGGAATTAATCTTTCAAACACCAAACGAACCAGTCAACTCAGCATTGAATCAGTTACCCATCAAAATCAAGGAAATTACACGTGTATAGTAAAAAATCAAGCGGGATCTGTAAACCACACCACTCAACTATTTGTAAACGGTATATTGTAGGGTATATGTATGATCGTTTGATTTGAAAATCCTTTTAGAACTTATGTATTTTTTTAAGTTTTAATTTAACCCACCCCCTATCCCTATAACTTGTTACTTTGGCGGGCCATAACGCTAATTTATTCATGGCATATTTTAACTGCAAAACCATTCATCTTGTATTCAACACTGCAGTTCACTTTTGTGTTGATTTTATAAAACTACATTTTTGTTGGCGATGTAAAAAAAATTGTATGTATCAATCTACCACAAACATTGAAGTTTATTATTGACGTACTATCGTAGAATATGTGATAGATTTTCTGTATGTTATTAACTAGAAATGATTTTTGGTTATTTTTCACAGTGGCTCCTATGATATCTCCCTTTGAAATCGATCAAGCAGTGTTTTACGGCGAGAGCATTCAGGTTTTATGTCACGTAACAAAAGGCGATATTCCGTTATCGCTTAGATGGTTCTTTCGTGATCGCCCACTAGATAATGTTAAAGGAGTAACAGTATCAAAAGCAGGAGACAGATCCTCAATACTGGCTATACCATCTGTAACTGAGAAACATTCAGGAAACTATACATGCACAGCTTGGAACACAGTAGCTAGCACAAACCACACAGCTACATTAAACGTTCAGGGTACACTTCTTATGCGATAATAGATAGCATTTGTTATATTTTTTGTTTATTTTTAATTTTTCCCATCAGTGCCCCCGCACATCGTTCCATTCGAGGCCGAAGAGCCGATATTCGCTGGAGAATCAATGCAGTTGACGTGTCACATCTCCAAAGGCGATGCACCTATTGCTATAAATTGGAGTTTTCACGGAAAAGATTTGTCTTCTCACCAAGGCATTTTCACGACAAAGATTGGCGACCGAACATCTGTGCTTACAATATCAAGCGCGGTTGCTAGCCACAGTGGGGAATATTCATGTCATGCGAGCAACAAAGCCGGTCTTGCGGTCCACTCGACTTCGGTCAATGTACACGGTATCCCGTATACCCTCATTCCCCTAGCCTACGCCGCACGTTGCACGCTTGCCTAAATAAATTATTACTCAGGCTTATGTAATATATTAACAGTGCTACCATACATCGTACCCTTCGAGGCGGATGAGTTTGTGTTCGCCGGAGAAAGCGTTCAACTCAATTGCCACGTCTCCAAGGGCGACTTGCCTCTCGATATCAAGTGGCATTTCCATGGCTTCGACAACGCCTCATCACATCTGGGAATAATGACAACTAAAATGACGTCACGTACATCATTCCTTTCCATCGCCTCCGCGGCCGCGAGCCACAGCGGCAACTATACCTGCGTAGCTGCTAATAGCGCCGGCTCTACTAATCATTCCACTGTCCTTAACGTTCATGGTCAGTTGTGTACTAATAGTTTAAGGTGTTTAGCAATTTGTTACCGCCTACTGCAAATACTATGTTAATTGAATCAGCATGAATTCCAATAACATATTTAAACAGCGATGTCCTTTTTTCGTTTCCGTTTCGTTGACATTTTATTTACTCCTCTCATGTTTCTTCGTTTGTTTGTTAACACAGTTAAATCAAACATTTTGCCGTTTGACGTCGGTACAAATGATGGGTATATCTATCAAAAGGCCATACACCTCTGGACGTACATTGAGAGTTTAATGGGCAAAGGTTATCCCGGGAACTAGGAAATTTCACAAGCGTGGGTGAACGATCGTCTGTGTTGGTGCTGCCATCTGTTCTGCTCTGTTCACAGCGGCAACTACACCTGCATCGCAAAAAATCGCGCGGGGACCGCGTCTTATAACACTGTCCTCAAAGTTATTGGTATTTAACAAAATAGAACAATCAACAGCGATTATCCTTAGCTGCCCTTTTGCACCTTCCAACTTTAAACATGTTTTTTTTGTTTTCTTTAAATTTAAGTGGTTCCGTACATAAACCCGTTCGAAGTCGAAGAATCTATCTTCGCCGGTGAATCGATACATCTCACCTGTCACGTATCGAAAGGAGACCGTCCGCTTCAAATTTCGTGGAGTTTCCAAGGACAGGAAATACCGTATCATAATAATATGGGAATAACTACCACCAAGTTAGGAGAGAAAGCATCGGTGCTTAGTGTACCGACGGCGATGGGGCACCACAGCGGCAACTACACGTGCACAGCGAGCAACCGTGCCGGCCGCGCGCACCACACGGTGCTCGTCAACATCCATGGTTCGACGTCGCTGCCCTCTTACGTTTGACTTATATTTTTGTATAGTACAATGAATGTCATAGACAATGCACGTTTAGATTAATTCTTAGATTCTCTTTTTCTCATTTGATCAGTTCCTCCCCATATAATGCCATTCGAGATCGAGGAGTCCGTGTTTTACGGTGAATCGGTGCAAATGACTTGCCACGTCAGCAAAGGAGACCGACCGCTTGCGATAACTTGGACTTTCGAAGGTCAAGATCTGTCCACCCATGCGGGTATCAAGACTATGAAGATGGCAGAACAAACCTCCTTTTTATCTATAGACTCCATTACGGGAGCTCACAGTGGCAATTATACATGCATTGCGAGAAATAGAGCGGGCGAAGACAGATTTTCCACTACTCTACGTGTTAACGGTATCTTTAGTTAGATATTCCAGCATGTACCACAATATATTATACATTACTAACATTTACAAATTTTCTTTGCTCAGTCGTTCCCCACATTAAACCGTTTGAGTTGGATGAGGCGGTATTCGCGGGAGAACCTGTTCATCTTGATTGCCACGTATCCAAAGGCGATCTGCCTTTGGACATTATGTGGAGCTTCCAGGGTAGACTTATAAATCGTAGAACGGATTTGAAGACGATGACGCTTAGTGCTAGAGTTTCCGTGCTGGACATACCGAGCGCTATGGACACCCACAGCGGCAATTACACTTGTACGGCGATCAACAAAGCGGGCAGCGCCAACCACACTGCTGTGCTTAACGTGATCGGTACGACACTCATTGATGTCCGTGATGCTTGTTTTCTGTTCAGTTCCTCCTGTCGTCCAACCCTTCTCGTTTGGGGAAGTCATGAATTCCGGTCAAGTCGTGACAGCGCCGTGTTCGGTTATCGAGGGCGACCACCCCCTTCGACTGCGATGGCTCTTTGACGACGAGCCTATTAAACCGAGGTCGGGGATCACCGTCTTTAATATAGGAGAAAGAAGCGCCATTCTTAGCATCAATTCCGTAACTCACGAGCACGCCGGGAACTACACTTGTGTCGCTGAGAATGAAGCAGGATTTCACTCGCACACTTCGACTTTGATCATTAACGGTGCATAAAATCGCGATATTTTCTGATATTTAATGTTGTTTTCAATTGTAGTATCATCTTGTTTTGTACTGTTTCGTTATTTTAAATTTTATTAAACGTCCATGAAATTTAATTCCAGTCCCCCCTAACATTTTGCCGTTCACTTTCGGCGAAAAACCCGCCAATGTCGGAGAATACTTGCAAGCGGCGTGCACTATAAACTTCGGAGATCTTCCTCTTACCATTACGTGGATGTTTAATGGTCAGGCTATATCGTTAAGAAACAACGACTACACAATAACCAACTCTAAAAGAAGTAGCTTATTAATAGTCGAGTCTGTTGACGCAAAACACGCCGGTTCCTATACATGCATCGGCGAAAATCGCGCGGGACGAACTACCTATTCAGCCGATCTAATCGTTTACGGTTAGTTGAAATGATAATCGTAGTCGCCTGATTTTTTGTCTTTTAGATAATATATTTTAGTTCCTCCCAAGGTAACACCTTCTGAATTCGCCTAGAATCAGCGATTTCACGCTAGTTAAAGTAATAGATTTGAAACAATTTTTTCATTAGACTTTTTGCATTTAAGCAGAGCATACGTACAAGATGAATGATTAGATTATTACCAGAATTAGTTTTTCTAGCTATCATATACCTATGATATAAAATTAGTTTATTTACTTATCATTTGAAGATAAAATTATTTGTAAAAATTTATCGCCTCCACTTGTTCCGAATTTTATTGAGACTCTCAATCAATAGCAAAAAATTTTTGTCCTAGTTCCACCATTGATAGTGCCATTCAGTTTCGGGGAGGTGCCATCCAACCCCGGCGACACCGCGGTTGTGAACTGCGTCGCCACCAAAGGGGACCTGCCGCTAGAGATATCGTGGACGTTTAGCAGCGAAACCATAGACTCGAGTCTACACCGCGGCATCACTACGACGCCGCTTGGTCCACGCGCCTCCGTCCTCACGATCAACTCTGTGACCGCCAACCACCAAGGAAACTACACGTGTATCGTGCAGAATGCCGCAGGGCGCGCCGAGTATGCGGCCACGCTCGTCGTAAATGGCACGTTCACAATACATTGGAAGCGAATGAATGATAATGGGGACTAACATCACCAAATGCACAACAAAAGGATCCGATCCGTTCAGCCTCACCTTTTCTTCATATACACTAGATGCTAACAAACTTAACAAAAATTGACTTAACATAAACATCTTTGATTATTTCCATTACTGTCTCGTTTAGTTGCATTTTCATTCGAGACCCCATTATACGCGAGTCAAACGAGACAAGTCACTTGCTTAGTTTCAGAGGTTGATCAGCCTCTCGACATCAAACGATACTTTTAGGGGCCTCCTTGAAAAGGGAAAACCGATATGGCGGCAACTATAATAGCGCAGAAGGCTTCGCTGCCTCTCATCGCGCGTTCGCGCCGGCTGGTTGCACAGCCGCTCTTACTGTGTCCCGCGCATTAGAAGTACTCGGTATACACCTCTGCCCACCCATTGCTCCTCGCAAGGAAAGGCTTTGCATAGTCTCCATATCGAGTGCTTGAGACGCGAAAATACTTCCTCGATGACAATAAACTAAGATATAATAATAATGACATCAGTTCTACTGGTGATAAACATGTCCTAATAGAATGTCGGGAAAAACGTGATGATAAAGAGAACAAGTAAGCGACACTCGCAGGAACCGGCTGCGGCTATCATCGACGAAACCATTTCTTCCTCCTCTCCCAGCATTTTGCAATCCATAGCCTAACCATTTCCTCTGGCTCCCGTCTATTAATTTATTTTCTTTCTGTTACGCATCTTATGCTTGGTTTTGCATGTCGCTTGCTATCTAACTCATCTGATGAAATAATATTTTTTTAAACAGAAAAACTATTATATTACTTCTTCACTTCAACTATTATATTACTTCATCAGTCTGTCATGTTTATTGGTATTGTAATTTATTTGCCTTTGTGCTTTTTTTCGGTTTTTACGTCCTAATATTTTATTTGGTTTTAGTTGGCTTGGATCATTTATTTTGCAAGAGATACAATGTTACAAAAGCTTCTATAGCGACGGCTTCAGCAACATTTGGCATATACTATGTGCCTTTATATGTACACAAGCCAGTAGTCACGTATCACCTTACCGGGAATTCGCACTGCCGAAACATTCATATAAAAACATGTTGTGACCTCTCTGAAAAAAAAACTGAGATCACATGTTTTATGTGATTGTTTCACTTGTACGAACTCATGGTTATGCTGTGTACGTTATAGGAGCTTTCTACTGTAAATTGAACTAGAATTTAAATGCAATGTCAACTCACAGAGAAATCACTTTCATATATAATTAAAGCACTATTTTAGCAGAACCTCACTTTAGTTCTAGTATGATATTAATACTCACTTTAACATTTTTTTTAAAAGAAAACTACGTTTTATATGAGGCATTTTTGATTCTAGTTCAACGTGATTAAACTCCGAAATGATGTCCCATTTTTTTAAAATTTTATAGACTGATTAAATAGTAAAGGTTATCAGTGACAAGCGTCATAACAAAAATATTAACTTATAGACTTGCAATTATTCACTTGGTGAATATTTTAAATTATTTATTAGAATGTAATCAGTAACTTAAAATGAAATGTAGGCGTTCTATCAAAAATTGACAATAAAAACTTAACCAATATAAAAGATTATAAATAAAAAAATGTAAGGAAACAAAACAAATGCCATGGCAAAGATCTTACTTCCTTAAGTGTAATAGATAGCCACATTGTGCCGGAATTACATTTCAAGGTTCCTAATTCCTGTCATTTTTCTAGATTAGAAGTCTTGCCGTCCTATTTCATATCATTTCAAAGTAATGTCGCTTGTCACAATCCAAAAAAAAGAAATTTGCATTGTCAGTTTTTTTATTAATTAAAAACAAATTTAAATAAAATAGTTCTTTCTTTAAAATTAATTCACGTCCATCATAATAAAATTATTAACTTGTAAGTTTAAGGCTAGTTTCTAACCTAATTGGTCAATATTTCAGTTCCCCCGCGTTGGATTCTCGAGCCCACTGACAAAGCTTTCGCTCAAGGCTCTGATGCTAAAGTTGAATGTAAAGCCGATGGCTTCCCCAAGCCCCAAGTAACGTGGAAGAGGGCAGAAGGTATGAATTAAATAATAATAACAAATATTTTCGCAATAAATATTATAATTGATCAAATTCTAACAAAAACCTTTTTAGGGGATACGCCTGGCGATTACAAAGACCTTAAACCTAACAACCCTAATGTAAAAGTTGAGGACGGAACATTGACCATTACCAATATTCAAAAGACCAACGAAGGATATTATCTCTGTGAAGCCGTCAATGGAATCGGATCCGGTCTATCCGCTGTCATTCTGATCAGTGTACAGGGTAAATATACTGAAGCTACTGTTGTATGTTGAAGCTATGTTATCAAATCATACCTAAAAAGGAATGTTACTTATATTGGATGTTTAAATTTGTAGCACCACCCCAATTCGAAATTAAAATGAGAAACCAGACTGCGCGCCGAAGCGAACCAGCCGTTCTGCAGTGCCAAGCTAAAGGTGAAAAGGTAAAAAAACATTAGAGAAACCATTTTAAAGCTAAATGCAACTTTACTGTATATGATAAATATATATATTTTTCTATATATAATTGTAGCCAATCGGAATTATCTGGAACATGAACAACAAACGCCTGGAACCCAAATCCGACCCCCGCTACACCATTCGCGAGGAGATCCTGCCCGGTGGAGTAGTCTCTGATCTGAGCATCCGACGCACCGAACGATCCGACAGCGCCCTCTTCACTTGTGTTGCAACGAACGCCTTTGGATCCGATGACACCAGCATCAATATGATCATCCAAGGTAATTTATGTGTAGAATCTTCTAGTCTACGAGACAAACAAGCCTATAGCAACTAGTCGATAAGACGTTACTTTAGGAGTTACGTTATGCCAATAACAATACGTTGTCACCCAGAATGATAACGTGTCGTAGTGTAACAGTAAAGTTTGCAATGCCGCAGTTTAAACAATGTTATTATATTATTTCCATAAATTATTATCCCTTGCAGAGGTACCTGAAGCTCCTTATGGTCTGAAAGTACTCGACAAATCCGGCAGAACCGTCCAACTATCTTGGGCCGCGCCGTACGATGGCAACTCTCCAATCAAGAAGTTCCTCATTGAATATAAACGGGCTAAGGGCAACTGGGAAAAGGATATCGACAGGTATGCTCTTACTATTTGTTTATATTAGCCATTGAAATTTCTCTTCGTCTTTTATGATATAAAAATCAAACGAGCAAGAGATTTATCAGATTTAATGGGATCACCACCGATAATATACATCGCAGCTATCACAATAGCTACATCCATAATTTTTTTATATAAGAATGTGGCAAACGAGCAAACGATCACCTAAGTGACCGCTACCCATAGACATTTGCAACATGCATTTGCGAGTTGCAGATGCGTTGCCTACCTTTAGTAGATAGTGGAGGGGATAGACAGAAAAACGGACATTGCCTTCTCCTATCCATGCCCTGCATCAAATGCTGTTTCCCTTACTACCCTTTCCTTATTAGAAAAGGGTCGGAAGGGAAAGAAGACTGAAATTGGGCCTCCGGTACCTCACTCATCAGACGAAACGCAGAATAAATTCTACTTCACGCCTGTCTTGTGAGGTTGTGGTATTTCACCGATCGAGCGAGCCATTTGTTCAAGGGATGTTGTTGTTGCGGACTCTGCCACTGTCAAATGATATATCGATGTGAATATATCGCTTTTATATAGTTTTTTTTTTGTAAAGTAGTGTGGATAAGAAAAAGGGCTTTTTTCTCCTTTGTTTAAAAAGGGATAGACCTTGCGAAAACACTTCTAACCTCATACGATACGACTGTTTTGTATGAAATCGAACCCGTCTAATCATGCAATAGCTACTGCTAACTTTATAGCTCTCGAGTTTCATATTTTAACTATAATGGAGACATTTGTCAAGGATAAATTCATTTGACATTTGTTTTTTAATAAATAATTAATTAATTTTACAGGGTACTCGTCCCCGGCGATGCGACCGAAGCCGGCGTGTTCAGCCTGCGCCCCGCGACCGCTTACCACATCAGGATCGTTGCTGAGAACGAGCTGGGAACCTCCGAGCCGTCCGAGACCGTCACTATCATTACCGCAGAAGAAGCGCCCACTGGTATGCCCCAGGACGTCAAGGTCGATGCTGTTGATAAACATACTCTGCGAGTTACATGGAAACCTCCCCCACCTCAGGACTGGAACGGCGAACTTCAAGGGTAAGGATTACCTCAAACAATGACTTTTCAATATTTTTTTGAAATTAACATAATTTCAATTTAATTGTTTAAAAATATTTTTCTCAAATGCGTTGGTATATCGAATAGTACTATAGTATTTTTCGATATACCAATAGTATAGTAGTACCTATAACCGTACATTTTTAATTGCAAATCCCAACCGATATCTTTAATTTCATTGCGATCCTTGGAGACTTTTGACTAGGGAACTTTTTCTATTCCTATTTTTATCGATATTTATTAAATGAAATATTAAAAAAACCTTATTCAATTAACTTTGGTTACAGATACTACGTGGGCTACAAACTGGCTTCCAGCAACAAATCGTTCGTGTTCGAGACCGTCGACATCTCCAAGGAATCTGGCAAGGAACATCACCTCGACATTCTGAATCTGAAGTAAGTACCAGCTCAACCAACTCAAGGGAAACACGACAAGATTAGCTTAACGCCAATATAAGTTCCCATTTTTTTTTTTTTGACGAACAATAAAAAACTCTTATTTTTCTGTATCAAAGGTAATATAAATCACCTCTATATATAGAGGTAATTTATGTATTATAATGAATGACCTAAATAAAGTCTAATCCTATAGGATTAAGACTTTATTTATGTCAATCACTCTCAATTTAGCGTAAGTTAAGAATATATTACTTTTTCTCGATGGCGACTAAAACTTCTAAGATTTGTGTTGCATTCGTTTTTCGTTGCTTTAACTAAATCAAATTAACACTCAAAAGATAGATTAAAAATAATTACAAAACTAGTAAAGTATCAAAATGTGTTCAGGACCTACACTCAGTATGCGATCGTGGTACAAGTTTTCAACAAGATGGGTTCCGGACCGGTATCTGGCGAAGTCCGCGCGTACACTGCCGAGGGCGCCCCCTCCGCCCCCCCTCAGGATGTCCTCTGCACCACGCTCACGGCGCAGACCATCCGCGTCTCCTGGGTCTCCCCGCCTCTGGCTGCTGCTAACGGACTTATTAAAGGCTACAAAGTTATCTACGGACCCAGCGACACTTGGTATGGTGAGTATGGGTTTAAAATCCGAAATACATTCATTTTATTCCATCTTACAGAATTTAAGAATAGTAGTAATAATAGTAGAACATCAGCTAAATGATGAAAACAGCTCGTGAATTTCGAAAAATCACAATCATCACAATTCAGTACAAAAAATTGATTAGAGAAATCATAATTGTGTTCTCGTTTCTTCTTTTATATCCGAAATATCTTACCGATAATAATGTAGTCAGCGAAAGCCCCTTATTTAACTTATATAATCGCACTAATTATCATCTCCCTGCCCTTTTCCCACTTGCGTAGGGTCGGCACAGTATGTACTACTCTTTTATGTATCCTGGATTCTAATGTACCCCATACTGCAACCCTCCTTGGGAATATATACTTATATACGTTATTTAATATGACATTATAAAATAGCACAAAATACACTAAATTTGAATTGATTGGATTGATTCTGCCAGAAGTTGGAGGGTTCCGCTGCAGCCTGCGCTCGAAGTGCTAATGTTACATATTGATTTGTTTCACCAGCACAGAAGATGTAAGCAGCCCAACATTAGACTAGGGTTCAATGGGTATTCCAATCTGTGCTTAGTTGCAGATCTGCTGCTGATCAAATGCACCACCAATTTTGTTTTCCGCACATAACTTATGTAATATATCAGTATCAAGTAACAAAGATTTATAAAATGTAAATAAATTAATTTAAAAATATTTAAGACATGTTGATGTCAAACGTCAAAAAAATTCTAGATAATCGCACTAATTATATCAAAAAGAAATTTCACTACTCGTAAGTCCTTCAAACAAAAGCTATTATAATAAATTAATATTTTTATACTCCGTATTAACATGTGAACGAGACAATTTTGCCAATAATTATAAAAACGTTATAAAGGAAAATGTAGTAATGATTTCATACATTTTTACTGTAATGAATTTCTAGATGAAAAATCGAAGGACACAAAGATCACGGCGAGCAGCGAGACCATTTTGCACGGACTCAAGAAATTCACCAACTACTCTATGGAAGTGCTCGCGACCACCAACGGCGGCGACGGTGTGCGATCTGCTCCCATCCACTGCCAGACCGAACAGGACGGTGAGAATAACTTTGCAATCTTAAATATATCTTTTAACGTCACAAGGTAGCGAAAACCTTTTGACAACTGGTTCAATTCGCTTTATCATGTGTCGATTATTGTTTAAAACTGACATTATTTGTCTAGCAGAGCGCTGAAACAATGACTTCAGCTAATAGCGTCTAATGAGTGTAAATCTTTTTGAACGTAACGTCGTGAGCTCTTTAAGAAAATCCTGGAAAAACCTTACTTAATTCAAGTTATTTTTAAAATAAGTATATAGATGGCGGAGCAGTAAAGATTTTCGTCCGCTTAACCGGACTCTTCAAAGATTACGCTTTTTCAGGGCCCTTGGATCCGAAAAAAGTCTTAGCTGCGGACTAAGCTTACAGCTAAATGAATGTTACTCATTACACGTTTATCAAAAAAAAAACTTCGATCTGTAGCTACTTAAGTATTACGAGAACTATCTAAGTCTCGAAATTGATAACATTGATTACTTCTATACATAGTCCCCGAAGCACCCCGCGCAGTAAAAGCCCTCGTGATGGGAGCCGATTCTATCCTCGTATCGTGGAGGCCGCCAGCGCAGCCCAACGGCGTCGTCACGCACTACAACGTCTACACACAAGCACAGAACACCGAACCTCATCCCAATAAGGTAAATTAAAGATAATAAAAAGATAATTCAAAACGAAACGAACTAAACATTATAGCTTTATTTTTATAACGGTTTAATGATATACACAGCCTATCAAAATTTATGCCATTCGAATAAAATTCTCAAATTTAAGTTTTTGCTATGAATAAAAAACATATTTGTACATCATAATAAATATAAAAAGCGATCAACACGTCCGTAAATATTTATGCAATTTTTGTTGTGCTAGGTACCTGCTTCCCAAACGAGCTACTCTGCGACAGAACTAAAGCCCGGCCGCTACGACTTCTGGGTGACGGCTTCTACCATCATCGGAGAAGGTCAACCCTCAGCCACCGCATCCTGCAGCCCCAACGACAAAGGTTGGTGTACTGCTACGTGACAATGAAGATAATTCATAAATGCTACAAGTACCACTGGTCGTTCGTTACTTGTTCATGTGAATAAATGCGTAAATAATGATTTATTGTAAAACGAATTCATATTATAATAATTGTACCTCTAGTTCCCGCTAAGATCGCCTCGTTCGACGAATCGTTCACCGCTACCTACAAGGAAGACGTGAAACTGCCCTGTCTCGCCGTAGGTGTGCCCTCGCCTAACATCATTTGGAAGGTAATCTTAATACATTTTTACTTTTTGTGGATTGAAAAGTAAAATAGCGGTTTACATGTCCAAAACGCAGTTGTAGATTTTTAATTAGGAAAAATAAAAAAAAGTGAATGCTTTAATCTTTGTACGTGTTGTTGCTGTGTGGCGTTTCTATTCACATCACATATGTATATTTAAATTTCTTTATTGATCTGTAGGTCAAAGGCCAGCCTCTGGAGAGTTCGGAACGCGTGCGCCAGCTGCCGGAGGGGTCGCTGCAGATCGCGGGCGTGGCGCGCGAGGACGCCGGCGAGTACTCCTGCCACGTCGACAACCAGTTCGGCACCGACACCGTCACGCACACACTCTCGGTGCTCGGTAAGCAGCAGTGGACCTCCAGGGATTTTCCATAACTATTATATACTATATAGTCTGTACAGGCGTGCATGCGAGCATCCTTTAACAACAAAAAAAATGTATATTTCCAGCGCCTCCCTTCCCGCCTCAGTTGAGCATCGCGTCGTCTTCTGTGTCGTCACTGACCCTGCGCCTGAAGCCCTCTCTGGACGCTGAGCAATCGCCTGCTGCCGGCTACACCATCCATTACAAGCAGGAATTCGGCGATTGGGAAACTGTACAGGTGCACAACTGGATTATATAAATATGTTCACATTTTCTATCTTCCTGTCACTTATCTTACTTATTAATTTATAATTAGAACATTAATTGAGTAGAATAGTAGTAGTAAATTATTAAAACTGTCCAAAGATAGACACATTATAAGGATAAACTTAAGTTTACACACGTGTACAGTGTTTATCCAAAGACAAGTTTCGTGGATATTAGTTACTAGGAATCATTTTTCATTGAACAAGAAAATGGTTACTTATTTGTGGTTTGGTTAATGGTTAATTTTCTGATTTTTTTTTACAGATTCCAAGCAACACTGACACATACACTTTGGAGAACTTGTTCTGCGGATCCAGATATCAGCTTTACGTTACCGCCTACAATGGGTATATTGCAAATGTTTTTGCATGCAACTTCTTTCTCAATCTCATCATTAACTGACTTCAAACAAAAGAGATGCTTCTCAATTAACTTTTTTTCCTTATGCTTGTTGCATAAGGAAATATCATTAAGGAATATCAATAAGGAAATATCATGAATGAATTTCCTTATGCTTGTTGCATAAGGAAATTCATTCAAGGCAACAAGGCCTAAAGCCTTGTTGCCGTAGGCCTTCGTCATTTATGAACCGATTTCAGAAAAAAAACATTCGCAAGGTTTGCTCCCATTTAATTTTAAACGTCGTTAACCTTGGGTTTCGAAGATGTACCGAAAATTAATCAATTGGTAGATTTTAGACAAGCTTTGTTTAGATTTAAGCTATTTGTAATTAGACTTGTTGTTCTATAAATAAAATTATATAAATTTTGAAGCCGGTTTTATTTTTGTTAAAAAAAAATTAAAATATGTGATTTAAAAATTATGTAAACTTTAAAAATTACGGAATATTTTAAAAATAAAGAATAAAGAATATTTTAGTGTAAACTTCATATGTTATAAAATTAATTAAAAAATAATATTTCTAATTTTAATTTAGAAATACTGCATCATAAATTATAAACCCATTTTATATTTGGATGAACATATGGATAAAAAAGTCTGAAAATATTATTATTTATTGTTTATTTATATTTAACGATTATATGTAACGAATAACTGCAGTATCGGCACCGGCGAAGCGTCCGACGTCGTGATCGCGCGCACGCGCGGCTCCAAGCCCCCCGTGCCCCGCGCGGCCGACTTCATCGAGGTGGGCAGCTCCTCCGTCACGCTGCACCTCAAGCAGTGGCTGGACGGCGGCTGCCCCATGAGCCACTTCGTCGTCGAGAACAAGAAGAAGTGAGTGACAAAAACATAACAGATTTTCATATGCAGTCTTCAAGTCGTCATACACTGAATGAAAATAATACCAAGTTCTCACATTTTACAATGGAAATAATGCGTTTTATTACATAAAACGAGAAATTCTTATAAAAACATAATATAATACAGCTACCTCGGAAATGGGTTATTTGGGTTATTTCTTTTTATTGCAGAGCGTCCGTCGATGTATGATAAATTCATTGCAAAATCTCACTGGAACTTAAAATTTCTCTTCTGAAAAACGCGTGATATTTCGAATTCTAATATGACATGTTTTCCACAATATTATGACGATAACTCAGAACAAAGCTCGGTCCACAGCTGATTAGATTGCATCACGAACTCATATCGTGTAACGTTCTAAATATTGTAATTTGCAGGGGCGCTGCTGAATGGAACCAAATCTCTAATGCCGTTAAGCCCGGCGGTAATTTCGTTGTATTGGGTACGTCATAACTTTTAACAAATACAAATTTTTATAAAATAAGTCACCTGTATAGAACTTTAGTGTAGAATAATATCTGCTTACAGACCTGGAACCCGCTACGTGGTATGTGCTAAGGATCACCGCACACAACAACGCCGGGTTCAACGTCGCCGAGTACGAGTTCGCCACACTCACCATGACTGGAGGTACGTTGTACACGCATAAATGTAATACAACTTTTCCTTGACACAGTAATGTATGGTAAAAAGATACGTAACGAGATAAAATATATAAATAATCTTCCATGAAGCGGTAAATAACGATCAAATCCTACAATTTTAATAGGCGTAGCGTAAAGAAAAAGGGATTGAGTGTTTGTTACGGATAAACACGAAAACTACCGAACTGACTTTAAAAATTATTTAACCAATAGAAAGCTTTTCTATCAGAGAATAACCTTGGCTATTTTTTATATAGCCAAAAGAAACCGGGCGGATCGCTAGTCTATAAAAAAATATTTCAAATTTAAAAAAAAAATATATTAGAAAGAGGCAAACGCTGACCACTGGATATTATAAGGCTTCTATCCATCAACACCCGAAACTGTCGAGAGTTATGGATATGTTACCAGCCTTTAAAGGGGGAACTAGTAGATATTTATCAATAAGAACTGGAAAATATGTACCTTTATTTTTACTCTGCCATTATTATAATCGATATATTTGTAATACATAAAAGTACCTGAAATGCAGTGCCATTTGTTTGATAAAAATTGTTTTAGTAATAGAGGGCTTGCATTTCAGGTACGATTGCCCCCGCGCGCGACGTCAACGACGGTAACCTCACCACCGAACAGACGATCAAGATCATCCTGTCGCACCTCAATCTTATCGTGCCGGTCGTCGCCGCCATACTCGTCATTATCATAGCCATCGTTGTCGTTTGCGTGGTGCGCGGCGCGAGGGACCACCACCACAAAGGTACTTCATTCTAGGCACCATCGCCCCACTGCCCGGTAACGCTGGTGACAAGGAACTGCCCCCCTGGGTCAAAGCTTGGCTCGAACCTGAAGTCCTGGTGCCCATATTAGCAACCATCGTGGTCTTCATCGTTGGCGTCGTGGTCATCTGCCTGACCCTCGCCCGAAGGAACACTCCTCATCGCCTGCGAGGTCAGAAGGACGCGTACTGTATGTATGGTGGCATGAACACCGCTTTATTTCCTTTATTTATCCACTAGCTCATCCATTTATTAAGTGTTTTATCATCTGTGTTAATATTAGCATGACGTTTTATATTAACAAATGTTGAATTTCAAACTCATCAAATATTCGGATAATTGGTAAAATAATTTTTAATCTGGACCATATAAACCAAATTTTAATATCTGCCATTTTGAAACATTTCATATTATCCTTTAATTTGCGAAATCATCTGATTGAATATGTCTACTGTGTAGTTATAACAGAGCTTGAAGATTGACTTTATAAGAGGCCATTATTAATAATGGTAGCTAATAATATTTACTTATAGTATTTTGTAGCTTTCTAGAGAAAATACATG
>DWLR01000852.1:0-21544 GCA_018246295.1 Papilio alexanor hazarajatica | reverse complement strand
ATATAATATATATATATATATATATATTCACGAGATCCATAACTTTTTTTGTTACTGATGTTTTATTACTAATGTATTCTTGTATTAAAACGGCAACACGTTTTGGTGTTTAAGAACTCTGATAATTACCGTTATTGTTGCTATTAAATCATTAATTATCAATGGAAAATAACATAATTACGGAAGAATTGATCGAGCACAGAGTAAAAATAAAAATCAATACTTTCGAAGTCTTAACCAACAATTAAACTGCCAAAGATGTTGACAGTTAACCACCGTCATTATAAAATGTTAATGTCACAATTATACAGTAAGTCGTGACACTTGAGCGATTAAGGTATTAATCAAATTAAATTGAAATTAGCTCTCACAACTATAATGTTCTGCTCAATGTTTTTGCACGGCGATGCGCGGGAAAATTTCAATATTCCAATTTGATCGGTCGCTATAAGATTATGAACGAATAACAAACTACATATTATTTTATTTAGCATTAGGTGTCCAGTGTGCACGTTATATTTTTGCAGCAACTTATCGCTTTATTATTTAGGTGATTATTGTATAATTTTTCCTCTTTAGGTTGTCCCACCTCAATTTATTTCTATTAGGGTAGACTGGAATCGCGCGTGCCGCCCAACTGTTCGAATAGATAGAAATGAATGCGTTGAACTGACCGCCAGCCTTCGTTATTCGAAGGCACTTCGTGAAGAAGAAGGGGTAGGAAGATCATTTCATGATCGTGTTGAAGAAATACATCCTTTATACAATGTTTTATGTTCATCTTCAGCAATCTTAACAATACGAATTGAATTGCACCTCACTCGTCAAAATTGGTCAAGCCGTTTAGACTACTGGGGATCACAACGGAATTCACATTTACATACACACATACATACATACACACGAAAAACAATTCTCTCCCATCATTTGAGTAACTATGACTGACCGGTTGGCGCAGTGGTAAGATCCTTGTCTTTCACGCCACAGGTAGTTGGTTTGATTCCCATCCAGGAAAAACATTTGTGTGCATGAACATGTCTGTTTGTATTAAGTCTGAATATAAAGACCACCGGAGGACGGGCAGCAGCGTCCTTTTCTTAGTACGGTGGAACATATTGTGATCGCCAACCCGCCTGCCAAACGTGATCATAGGCTGAGGTGAGGTCTAATGTATGTATGTCTCAATCCTCTCGCCTTCTCAACCTTTCATCATTTGTTATTCCTTTTCAATATAAATTATCTCACTTGCAACTGTAGCTCATTTTCTCTCATGTTCTTTAATATAAAATGAATTATACATTATATTGTTATATTCGGTACGACAATAAATATTATCATACTTTGTGTAGATGTCGGTATCATCAATGCTGGCTCGATAGCTGTTTTAATTTGACTTTGTCGATAACCTTGACGACCGTAAAAGGGGATAAAATTCGAAGAGAGCCGTCGCAACCGTAATCGATCCGGAAGTTGATGAAATAAAAAAAACCCGACGATATGCGACGATTGCCGTGAGTAATAAAGTGTATTCAGTAAATTGCAGTTTAATTACGATCACTAACCGGTTACTTTTATTAAAATTTCACTACAATGGTGAGGTCGCGACGGCTGGTGGGATTTTTAAGCGTAAAATTTCAAGAGCGCACGATGACTTGCATTTCGGCTGACGGCTAACGAGTGGGAATCGCCTCAATACTTTCGGCCAAGTTCATAATGTTTATACTGATATCGGCTAGGTTATGTGACGGTACTTTCTTGACGATACTGGCCCTATAAAGATTTATGTGCTCGCATAAATGAAATATCGGGTCTGGAAATCTATTGTTGTTGAATGAACTTGTGATTGTGGTTTCTGTTTTGTGGATATAGAAACTTTTGGTGACATTTTCAGTGTAAAAAAGGGAGAATTAAGTGAAGGAGCTTAGAGAAATAGGTAAGAAGCTTTCATACTTGTTTCTGATATCATATCGCATGTTAATTTTATAATTTGTTTGACCTTATTGAAATTTATTGCATTGTTTTGACGCGGGTGATAAGAAACGAGTGAATAGGCCGTTACTAAACTAGCGTGTATTATTCGTGTGTGTATTTAACAGGCAGCAGGATGCAAACAAATGTCGTGCAAACACGTCATAAATAGACTTAAATTCGATGAAAGCGAATGAGTGCGAATATTTTCCCCTATAACAAATAGAATTGTGTTTGTATTATGCCCGAAGGAAAAATTGATATAAAAAGAAAATACGTTTCAAATTCTGAAACTGTGTTACGCTTAACGTATGTATGATTAAAAAACAATACGTAGCGAGAGCTTTGCGTGTTTGCTTAGATTTTTAAAATAATCATTATTAATTAAAATAAATAAATTATTAATTAAAAGAAATAAAGAAAGAAAGACAATTTATTGTCATAAAATAAAAAAGTAAGTTAAGTACAATCCAATAAAAAAACATTATTTACTCCAGTGAATTCGAATGTATCTCCTGCGCTATTGAGCTGTAGAATTATCTGCACTCAGATCCTCTTTCTTTGTGTCAAAGTTTTGTATTCGTCGCGATCCAATTTGTGCAGCATTGTACCGACCGCATTGGCTTATCCTCTTTCCGAGCTTTCATCTAAATTTCAATTATTTCCTTTTAATGGAAAGCCTGTTGGTTTCATTTGCTTTTATTTAATTACATTTTGGTTTGATTTTTTTTAGACAAGTGAACTTTTGTGTTTACTAAGTAGGAAGCAACAAGAACACAACGATATAGCAGGCATGCACAATTTTTATTGCATAATAATCGGAAAATATTAAAGTCATTATCGAATGTTAATCGTTGTAAGTCCAGTTTTTCTCCACTGAATTTGTGAATTATTGTTATATTCAAAATCAAATCCGCTGAAGCTACAGGTCAAAATTTACTATATTTGAGCTTTTCTTTAAAATTGACCAGAAAGTGGAAACAGGGACTAATATTTTTTTTATTTAGCTTATTATCATTGCAAGTGTTGCCCAACTGTTTTGCCTCGCAAGAGGATAGTAAGATATGGTGTACTGACCGTCAACATCTGCTAGGCACCTTAAGAAGAAGAAAACAGCTGGAGACATAAACGATTAAAATATTTTTGTTATTTAATAAAAACAAATCTATGTAATAATTTGATTTGCATAAAGTAGCGAGTCACCGCTAGTATATATATATATATATATATATATTATTTACATTTGCGTCTAATTTAAGAAGTTTTATATAAAGTCTTTAAATATTCAACAAGTTCGAAACATAGTTTCCCAAACTGGCGGCAGGCGGCGTTCATGTTTAATGCCGGCCAAAGGAACATCCAAGCTTACTACGAGTACATATATTTAGAATCTTATATTCTTCGTGGAGCAATTGAAGTTGGTTTAGAAATATTCTATATATGTATCTACGTTGGTATTGTCAATATGAAAAATTAAAAAAGTGCATAAGATCGCTAAAATATATATAAATATAACTACTCAAAAATTCAGTAGGCTTTTGGGGAGTTTAATCGAAAAGATAGTATGAGTTTTTCGATTGATATAAGATTCCTTACCAAGTTTTTCTTAATGAAACTGACTCATAGACACGTAATAGGTACGCGTATGTTATTATAAAATGTTTTAAAATGAGAATGATTCAAAAATACATAACTCATTTTTATAAATGTTAGAGAGAAAAAGCTTTAAATTTATCTGTTAATTTTTCATGTTCTAATTTATTGGACGAGTAACCTATATAACTCCTCAATTGTGAAATCCACATACAGTTTTAAAGCTACAAAGAAAATGCATTAGACTGACTCGAGAGTGGTAGACAACTTTATATTTGTCTTGTTGGAAGCAGAGAGAGATGAGAAAAGTAGCGCACTTAAAAAGCTAATATCCCTTGCACTTTGTACTTGTAACTACTCATTTTGAGTGAAGAATGTAGAGTATTGGATATAGTGATATTTGAATATTTACGGGTTAACCCTGTAACATTCTAAGTTGGACTTTGTATAAGTTACCACACTTTTTTTTAATGCAATCAAAGCACAATTTTATATAGCTGTTAAAACTTAATAAACAATGTCAGTAAAAGTTACAAGGATAAAGTCACTAAATTGGGCGAGAACTTGCTTACAAAATGTAGTAATACATGCATGCACCAGTCAAGGTGAATATTTAGTGCGGAGACGCCATTCTCTAAACGATGCGCATCTCTTACCGCCCGCAAGGCAGCGTCTTAGCGCATAAGCAATTTCCTGTGAATCGAGTTATCTACCTATTTACATGAAGAAAATTACAAGGCGTAGCGCTCTGCTGATGTTAGAGCTAAATACATTTATTAATATTCGAATTTTATAACGATTAGTAGCTTCGATACAGACGATGGTGTGCCTTGACTTAATATACTTGTTTTTATATATTAGCGTTATATGAATGTTTTAAAGAAATATATGTGTATTTTATATTTTATTATAAAATTTTATTTGAATACTTGTGCCCGCCATTTAAGTACTTCATATGAATTATTTAAGAGTCCTCCACCGTAATGTTTCGGATTCAACGTTTCTGATAATTCATAGGTTAGTTGGAGACACCGCTTTGAGCGATAAGGCCGTCGATTGAAGAAGGATTTTTTTTATGTATGGCTTACAATTTTTTATACGCTCTCATTTTTCTATAATTATTAAGAATAAGGTTTCTGGGGGGTTAAATATGTTTGCCTGTCTTTTCGAATTAGAAATCGGTTGAATATACAAGCATCTTTTACACACACTGAGGTAGTCAGAGATAGATAGACCCGTTTTTACCTAAATTGCTATTTACTTGTCCATATTTCAATGTATGTCCATATTTATAGTTATAATATGTCACAATGTTAGAGTTACTAGAGTACTAAGTTAAGGTCCCCCGACGTCGAGCTTTGCAACACGATGCGTGTCGCAACGATACAGTTCTCGTCATTAAAATGCATGTCACAAATCGATTCATTGAATATTTCACGTTCCATACAATATTTCCTTACTCATATTGATAAGTTGGAAGGATTAATTAATTACATGAAACATAATTATTTGATTTTGTCCATCCAAAATGAGATTCCTTGATAAGAAGATGCGAACGACAAACAAACTAGACTAATGTCTTGCTGTGAAAATATTTATATTTGTACATTTCTATTTAAATTTTTTTGATATCTCAGATGCCATAGGCATCATGTAGGGACGAACGGGAATGGTTCTATACCCTCCTCGTCAAAACTTTTCTAAAATGTCGTTCACAACAACTATATAATGGTAAACTCGAACCTAAGTTCTTCAATACAATAATACTATAAAAAGTGACGAACGGTTCGCGCAGTGGTAAGACACTTGCCTTATACGCCGTAGGTCGTAGGTTCGATTTCCACCCAGGACAAACATTTGTGTGCATGAACATGTCTGTTTGTCTTGTGTCCGCATGTAAAGACCACCGAAGGACGGGCAGCAGCGTCCTTTTATTACGGTGGAACATATTGCGATCGCCAACCCGCCTGCCAAGCGTGGCGATTATGGCACATTCCCCCCAATGATGCGATCAATGGGGGAGGAATAGGCCTGGCCCATCCCTGGTTGGACATAGGTCCAGCAGTGGACGATCATAGGCTGCGGTGGATGGTGGAAAAAAAGTGATAGTAATTATAAGTGCGAAAAATCATTGGGGAACGTATAGCGACCAGGTTGATGACATTTTAAGGCGAGAGAGATCCCTTAAAAATGTGCAGTCTTTGTCTATCTATTCAGTGCATAGTCATGAATGCTTTATTAATAATAATGAAAGCCGTTTACATATTTAATAGGAAATTAAAATCTTATATTTGCATGTTTAATTCGAAGTTTAGTAATCTAAATGTTTAACTACGCAATTCTATTCCGGAATAAGCGAAAAACCAAGTAAATTGAAATCGTAAATACTAGTATGTTTATTACTAAAAGCTTTTCATATATTTTGTAATCTCGTTGGGTTTGATAAACAATGGCGGAGATTCTCCGCCGCTGGCATTGTTTGTCGGAGCGGGAGTTGGCGTGCAATTTGTGAATCGTCTGCATCCTCTATCCTACGTTGGATAAATTGTCTGCACATTGCAGCTGGGCCACAATTATTTAGTTCTGTTTTACGAAAGCATCACATAACCTGTTAATCTTTTGGTTGCTTCGCATTAGCTTTGGCTTATTGGAAAAATCTTATAGAAGTAGAAGACTTTAGAAGTTGAAGCAAGGTGAGTGCTTCAATTTACTACTTCTTTTTACACAAACGTAGGAACAGAAATACGTTAATGTTTATAAGCACAATCTTCTAGAATTTCTTCACAACCGATTCTTTTAATAAATGACAGCAATCATTTATTGGTTCTAATCAACCAAAAAGTCAGGGCCAATTCACGATTATGTAATTTGTCACTCAATTTTTGGAATTATGTATACAATTTCGTATACAATAAGTAATGTCTTTATTTGTCGACATTTATCTAATGGAAAGGGTCTTAGATGACTAATGCAAAGCATTGAATACCCTTCCCTTTCAAATACTTTGATATGTAGAGAAGGCTTTTGAATACATGTATCCTTGGATTTAAATTTACATTTGCATTTGAGTGACATCTCAGTAATTGGTACTGAATAACAAATCGTTTTAAAATGATTTAGGAATTTTTAGTACTGATACGTGCAGTTTTAAGGTAAAAGGGAGATCTTAATTTAAAAATAAAATTATCTGATGATAATTACGGTTGTTCATTAACAACAATGATAGAAGAAGAGCTATAGATGCGTTGCTGATCTTTAGCCACTCTTTTTTTTGAGAGAGTCCTATGTCCTATTGGTTTGCAAGGGCAAGTTAGAGATCATACGACAATGCTGTGCAAGACAAGTTACACGAAAACCGTATGGTAATGATATGTCAACTGGTGTAGAAGGAAATTGAAGGTCCGTCCTTTGTTCTGAAGAAATACTGAACGACTATTTCCTCTGCCTGTATCTAAGAAATTTTCTTCTTTTTGCAGTTGTATTACGTTTAACATTGATCAGAATAAAAAACAATGACAACAATTCAAACCTCTAGGCGTTCCTCATTAAATTTTATCTCCAAACACGTAAATCCGAAATTAAGTAAAAATACGGACTTGAGCTACTGATGACGAGGCCACTTCGGATTGATGCTTGTCGCATCTTTAGAGGGTCAAGTACTATTGTCAACCATGGCCCATTTTATTAGGATTGACATGATTTTGCGCGAATGTAAACCAAATCACCGCGACATTAAGTTGTAACTAGAATGATACTTACAAGTTTTATACTTTTGAAACGAAAATTAATCATCTAAGTAGGCATAACTACGGATAAACTTAGTAATTTCCATGTTTAAATATCAAAATATCTGTTAATACATTTTTTTTACAAATACCTTGGATTGGAGTGGATTGGAGTGTCTTGTCCCTAAGCTGCGAATTCGATTTCCGGATAAAAAGTTATGAGTTATTCTTCCAACATACTAATTGTTTGTTTTTGAATATGCTATTTTATCTAATGAAGGTACACCCCCAACATATTTGGCGCATAAAGTTAGAAAGCTTTATCTCATTTTAATATATACAATTATACATGTTTGCCGTTCATGAAATAATGGTTATATACTTTGTCTTTAATACCACGCTTTGAAATAATTAAATCTAAACCCCTCATTAGATATTCTGAGTGTAGGAAAGGTGACTTCGAGCCCTGATTTGACGTTATTAGAGAAGGCGGCCCGCCTACGCGCAGATTATAAAGGTGCTGCCACACTCGAGAGTACGGATTTGGGTCATATTGTTTCACCGAGGGCAGGGTCGTATGTTTAGAATTCAATATCTCTGTACGAGCAAACATAAAATCTATTTTAAATGAATGTTTTTGCATAGGTAACATTGAATTTATGTGCATTGGCATTCAGATTGACTTATCGAATGACGAGTTTTTAAACTAGTGTGTACTCACTAGTTTAGTACTCTCTATTCAATTCGATCACATAGCTGCTTAACACGACAATGCACGGTCGTCAAAAACTGTTTTATATTGAAGTTATAATTCTTTACGTGCGTTAGAGAAAATATATGGTGAAATAAAGAAATTGGTGATGCAACGAAATGTGTGTGAACACTGAGTCAGAAATTTCACAGCATTAATATAGCTGCGAATGTAAGTGAAACGAGTATACGGTACGAGAACATCGGCTAACTTCTCTCATAAGAGGCCCAAAGTACCAAAGTAATAGTGGGGAAGAGACCAAAGTTAGTTATGGTGTTTCCACTTGTGTTTGGTTTCGTTTATAATAAAAACATATATAATAAATAAATTAAATGGTACAAGCGGTTAAATAAATTCTAAAATTTCTTTCGTATTAGTGGTGAAAAATTCATGCTTAGACACCCTTATTATTAACGTCTCATCGTACGTTCGAATCTCAGTTATGATAAACGAATGTTTTCGTTTCTCGGAATAAATTAAATATTCTATTTCTAATTTCGGATCTTATAACAAAGTGACAAGGTCGTCTAAATTCTAGGGTAGCTAGAAGAAATGTAACAATAATTTATTGCTTCTCCGTTATGAAAAATGTTTTCTTTTTTTCATTGACTATATAGTTTTCGCTTTCAATTCTCGTTTACAAAGTAAACAATAACGACTTAATGACTTTTGTAATACAACAGCTGTAGCTGTATACCTTGGTTAATTTACAGTTTTCGTTGCAACATGTTTGGTGTAAGTTGAAAATAAGCGAATTTAAGAATAACAAATATTCAAACTCTGAGGAAACAGATTGAACTTTAAATGGAATACGGTTAAAATAATGATATAAGAGAATTTATTTTGTCTTTTTGACTAGTTAATATTTTGGTAGAAAAAAACTTTCTTTCCATCCCAACATGTAGACAATTTTTGCAAATAGCTGGCTATTTACGTTTCGTATACAAGTTGGAATTTTTCCAGTTCGATTCTCGGATCTGGTAATGGTATTAGCAATGGTAAGTCGCTATTAGCAAACATTTTTGTATGCAGTTTTGCTTCCGTTAATAAGTAAGGGAATATTTCTTTCGAGTAAGATTGATAGACTAGAATCATAATTAACCTTTTTTCATCTAGAGTGCTTTTGCATGAGCATCTACCCAAGTACAAAAGAATAAGAAGGGTTATGGTGGATATTTATGAAATATTTATTTGTTTGCTTCTAAATTACAAAATTTAATGAATCCTAGTTTTTATTGGAATCTTTTTGTTACAAAAAATAAAATAAAAATACACCTTAAATTCAAGTACTATTAAGCCGATTATTTTTATTTCTAAATTTTCGTTTTCCATTTATATATAAAATTAGAAGTCTAACTAGCCCGAAAAGCCGTTTAATTCCAATCAAATAAGCACCCTTGTATGCTTGAAATAGAGTCAGAGATTTTCTTGGGAGGAGTAATGAGTTGTTGAATTGATCTGGATTGAGATTGATTAATATCGTCTTTGTGATTTTTAAAATAATATCCAATATTATCTCCATTTCAAATAGTTTCAATTTTTATCCCAATCTAAATACGTAGAAAAAGTTGGTTTCTAAGGTTCTTGAGGCAATGTTAAAAAATTAACTAAATACGAGATACCGAATAAAGCACGACTGTTCATGGGATGTCTGTGTTTTAAGACTAGAGATCATCATTTCCATGTCTATTTCTCATCTACGTAGGGTCAGCAAAGTATATACTACTCTTCCATAATCCAGCTGGACTTTACTGTAGTCCATACTGTGACTAGCTTTGGCTATCATTTTTATGGCTCGCCGCCAACCCTTCTCGGGAATGTTAGACTAGAAATAAATTATAATATTCTGCGAATTTTATCGATAGGGGCGAGAAGGTTGTAAGAGCAGCCGCATTATTGTTATAAAGAAGTCTCTTGTCAAAGTCAACAAGTTCTTAAGACGCTCTCGAGCGCTGCTGTGTCGAATAACAAAAATGCATTTTAGCCGACTATGAGCTTTTGTCAATGTTTCTCGCCTCTCAAGAAATCTAAGAACTCCCAGTCGTTTCATATTATTATAGTTGAGCTGTACAAGCCAAAATGAACCGAAGGTTTATAGGTAATAAAATTATTTTTACAATGAAACTTATTGGATTTACTAATTTTTTATTGCTTGTGAGACGAAATTATTACTCGATTATAGTCAGTATATTAGTGAAGAGGTTGTCAATATTTTAATGCCAGCAAAAATTAAAAATGGCAAAACCTCTCAAGTCTCTTACATAATTTAGATCAGTTTTTAATATGATTTTTATTCGTAAATTTAACATTTCACAAATAAATATTACTTTCTGTTCTCAGCCTTAAGATATTTAAAGTATTCGGTTACTATAGAATACTACGTTATTATAGAATATATTGAAACTTTCCTAGATATTTGTAGCTTGAATGTGTAAAAGTCTCAACAAACCACAAAGGTAGAAAATCCGCTCTTAAATTTCTTTTGTAAAGGCACAAACGGGACGACATGTACAACTTGAAAACACTTCTGCTGCCTCTTTTATTTTTAAAGCGAGTAAGTTAAAATTTATGCCGTAAAGAAGGTTTTCACCTAAATTTAATTAAGTTTACATGCATAATATGCTACTACTTAATTCGACGAATGTATATAGATTATCGTTCAATTTTTCAACTTATTGTTGCAACCAGAATTGAGAAAAGTAAGACACCATCTTTGTGTTGTATTGATAAGATGAAGGAAAAGAGATAATAATAAAGTTTATGTATGCAATGTGCTAAGATGCTATGATATTTTTCAACAGACCTTGAATAAGGTCGGTAGCTGAAGAGAATATTATATATATGTATGTATTATTACTACGGCATTAATATTTTCATAAAAGTCTCTGCAACATAATTTTACATTCCATGATTTTGTAAAGTTGAATAATTTAGGTGGACCGCAAAACGTGATTTACTTCGTTCTATTACGTACGCGATTTTAGATATACGCACGCAAACACAGGGGCGTACTCGGTCGTACGATGTCTTTTATTATAAATTAAATAAAATTAATGTAACGTTATACATTGTTTATTTGTATTGTGTATTCTAATATATATTTAAAATAGGCCGACTTGTCTCACATCTTACTCCAATAATCTTTTATTTAATTTAGTTTTAGGAGTTGAATGATGTTAAATAATATGTAATAATATAATATGAGTACAAATAATGAGCAACGAAATAATAATGCAGACAGAATAAATATGGCATTTATTAAATAATGTTACTAAGTGCGGCCCTGAATATTCTTACTTAGATACATTGTTACTTAAGTTTTCTTCTCGTGGTTTTACTCCCACACACAGCGTAACATCAATATCATAAATAAGCCACATACAAAAAACCTTACTAGTGCTTCACATCGTATATCTCTGAGACAGATTGGACGAGGCGAAGTATTTTATTTTGGGGGCCCATTTTTCACTACAATTTCTCAAAGTTATATGGTTGTTATTGTTCTTAAAAACAACTTTTTGATATACTTATTGTTCCTGCAGTGTGAGTATAAAATATGATAAATTAAATAAAAAAAATAAATAAAAAAATAATGACGAAACAAAAAACGTGCCAGCGAAGACGCGGCAACGCATAGTAAATTGTATTTGCGGTTATAAAGAAATATTAATTTAAATTATTTAACAAGCAATATCAATGCGTATTTTCTGCAAATATCAATTTAAACAGTCCGTACGATTGGACTTTATTTTTTGGAACATCAGTTTCGTCGACGTTTTCAGTATGCCCGAAGGGAATTAAATCCACCAGTCTCACCAATACACAACGTTCCTCGTATAATTTTATTTGCAGCTAGAAGTCGATCGGAACTCACGTACTGCCCGCTTTTGGTCCAAGGTTTTTGTTTTACTTCGTTTATTGAATTTACCTTTCAGTCACTTCCTACCTACTAGTATGTGTTTTACTTTATAAAACGTTTCCCTCGGTTAAAATAAGTGCTTTTTTGTTGGAGTTTTTGTTGTTGAAAATTTTTTACAGAATTATCACTTAATTTTCATGCAACACCATTAAATCCATCTGTTTAGTATTTAAAAAGATTAAAAGATATTTTGATTTTTTAATTTTTTCAATAAGCGGAAAAACGGTTCTGACATATTCATTACAAAAGTAACTAAAACGAAAGATTCAAATAAAGAAATAATGGTACCGCTAAATACTAAATACTCGCTCTTTCAGAATTACAGTAATTCTTATATCGCTGTGGAATAAGAGCTCAATATAAACCTAATTCTAAATCGTGAGGTTTGACAACTTTATACTAGTTGGAAGAAAATAACTTTGTCATTTAATTAAATCGATTCATCTTAGGAACGTCTTACTTGTAAATAATATTTAAAATCTATACAACAGTAGGTTGTTAGTTTGTCAGAGTTTACTGAAGCCGTGGTCTTTTTCTGGAGGAGATATGTCTCCAAAGTAAGTTATGTTAAGTACCTTCTATTTTTGTGTTGTATTGCATGGCACTGTTCATTAATTGCTGAATCAAGGCTAGTTTTTATTGATTATTCTATTTTATGTATCGATTAAAAGTCTCGTCATGTTTTCCCTTTATCATTTGTAAATACGTTTTTGTAACGTTATCATTTCTGCGTCCACCTACTCACTTAGTAGTATCGCTCTCGTATATGTATGTAAAATGTATATGTAAAATGACCATTACATTCCTCTGCGGTGCCCTGTAAAAGGATTTAACCGTGCCCAATGTTTCACCCATTTCATCGTCGATTGTTAAATGAAAGTCAGAGAATAATTTAACTGCCAAACTATCCGACTGTGTTGGTAGAGTTCTCGGCGGTTTTGAATATCTGTATGGATTTGTTTCGGAAACTTTCCGACAAATGTTGGTCGGTTTGTTAGAACATAAAGTTGTTTAATTTGATTTACTAAATTGTTTAACACTGTCGGCTGATAGATTTGAAATTAAAAATAAATATATGTTTCTTGTACTATTCTAAGTTATAACGACTTAACGACTTAAATTGACAACTGGATGTGGGGATTTCGATATGTCGCTACTCATTGTTGTTGTTATATATGTACACAATTTGTTCACATGTCTTTATTTCTTCTTGAACTTGAATAAAACGCATAAAAGATGCTATCATTGTCAGTCATTCAAATTCCGTCATATTGTCATTTGTGAATGACTGACAGTTCATTTCAAATTCAGTCATTACCTTAACTGCCAAACTTTTAAAAGTACTTCGTTGTTCATTAAAGTTTTTAGGTAAAATCTGTGATAAGCGCCGTTCGAGTCTAGGTCTGAGTTTACTTCTTGATAAGTAACAAATGACCTAATAGTGTTCTTATGGACTACTCATGCGTCCACTCCATAAATTCTTGAAGATTTGAAGGAATTTGGCTATCATCACCTTCTTAATCGTAACTTTCGAAGAATATATTCTAACACGTTATTGAAATTGAAATATTTTATTCGGTTGTGCCTTTAAAAATTGTACTGCGTGTTACGTTAATTCTAAATAATTTTCCGTTTTAAATAATACTCGTCATCTCTCTCCACAGTTACACGAGTTTCTACGATTAACCATTTTTTTTTTTGTAAAATTACTCCACACATAATGTACCAGCAATTTGATATTTTTATTCTTAATCCTCTTTAATTCATAAAATATTTCGTTGGATCGCTATAATAGTCTCATTGTCTGCCAGTATTTTCGTTTTATTATTTTCATTGCCTTCGGCTGACGAAGTTAATGCCTGTATAAAATTGGAAAAATTAATATAAATAGCCCGCTGCTCTCTAATAAGTGTATCCGTACTATCCAATCCATAATTATTCCGCTTTGACTTATGACTGCTGCTGAGAGCTATATAAAAACATAAATGTCCAGTCTCGAAACAGGGTTCGTTCGACCTACGTCAGCGTTAAATAACTGAGTGTATATAGTTATAAATAAAACTACACTCAGGTTGCCTGGCCTGCCGCATTGAATCAATTTAAGTGGGACCTGCACTTAAATGAACTGAATATTTTACAATTTCTAAAGATTTCCAAAGCGTTTACAAAAGAAAAGTAATAATATATGTAGTACGAGTATATCAGTTATCTGATTTCCATAGTACAATCTCTGCTTTGTTTGGGATCAGATGGCCAAGTGTCAACAATGTCCTAGAATATTTTCTTTTCACTACTAACTGCCTACCTACTAATAGATCGATCTAATACTGTCTGGCCATTTTGAATAATTATCACCTCAATTAAGCAATGAATTTAAGTATATTACCTAAACATTATTAATTAATTCATTCATCACACAGACTCATTAATATGTTTAATGTGTCCTTGAGCAATGTGATAATATACACTGCTTCCTAGTGTTTGCGAGGTAAGAGCTTCAACAATAAGGTTGTCAGTTTAAGGCCAAGATGCTTAGTATAGATTTTTTTATACAACAAGGTACAAGGCAAATGAGCCAGCGGTCATCTAACTGATCGCTAGCCATTGGTATCTTTAACATGCTTTCGCGAGTTGCAGACAGTTTATAGACAGAGGAGAGGATAAACAGAAAAATTGACGTTTCCTTCCTTTGAACATTCAAATCCCCTTTCCCTACCCATTATTTCCTTATTAGAAAAGGGTGGAAAAAAGTAGAGGACTAAAATAAGGCTTCCGATACCTCATCATCAGTCATCAGACGAAACGCAAGATATTTCTACTTGACACTTGTCTTCTGTGAGGTCGTGGTATTTCACCGGTCAAGCGGGCCATTCGTGCAAAAGATCTTGTTGAGGTCTTTACTTCTGTTAAAATGTATTATAAAAACAATGAATGATTCATTCAGTTAACAATTGGATATCTGTTAATAATATCCCTAGTGAGATTATAAACTGCTAAGCTTCACAATCGCTTGGTATCATATCGATCTCTTAACATTCACAAAGACAAACACATTCGCTATTACACATGGGACTTACTCGAGTGTATGTGTACACAGTGAGAACATTTCTTATGCGTTGTTTTTTTTTCTCCCGATAAATTGAATAACTTGTTTGACGTTATATGTCTTTGTAGATACGGTTTGCTTTAATATACTTCGTAATACGTTATTTGAGTACCAAATTATACTAAAATAACGCAATTATTTGAAAATTGGTACGGTATCACTTTTTTTTCGTTAAAGGTTTTTTGTCAAAGGCGTTTCCGCCAAACGTCTTTGATGTTTTCGACGTCATGTTAACGATTGCGCGTGATGTAAGTCTTTTATCGTATTTTCCTAAGGAATGTTTTGTACTGGTAGCTTTTAGATGTTGATTTTTTTAGTCGAGAACAAGCTATTTCTTATCAGTAGGTTGACGTTATTAAAAGCTATTTGTTTTACTATAGTTATTATTGTTTTAATGAAAGAAGGCAGTCAAACGAACAGAGAGTCACTTGATATGTGGCCGCCTCTACCAGTGGAGATCCTCAACAACTTTATGAATTGCAGATAGACCGAAATGGAAAAGGAAAGGACGATTGAAGTTGAACGGGACCGAGTCTCCCGTATATGATTCATCAGACTTAACTCAGAAGCATAAAATAATTTTCGCCTATTTTTTGTGTTTATTTCTATTTTCATGTTCCCTAGCAGTGTTGTTTTCTTACTATTTATTTAAAACCAGCTGAAACTGGCATGCGTCGCTAAGTTTAAATAAAAAAAAGAATGAAACTCAGGATAACATCACAGCGAAGTTTCATTAATAACTGAAAACATGTTTTATTTACCTTCACAGGCGTCCTCAGAACACCCAAAGAAAGTTTAATAATGATCTGATCCATAGTTTAGGAACGCATAGGGAAGAAATATTTAAAATACAAACATTGATTTCTATTTATAACGATATAAATTATTCCTTGTTGTAAACAAATGGCAGATTAGATTGAATTAATATAATTAAATAGTAATTCTAATGTATTGCGAAAGTTATCTTAAAATTAATTAGTAGGTATAATTATGTCCTCAAAAACTCTCAATCAATTCCAGCTTCATATGTTTATAAACTTATAATGTCGAGATATTTTACCAATTCAAAGCTGCTTCGCATATATAGAGCTTCCGTTCATTAAAAATTTAAATATATTAAGGCAAAAGCTAGAGTTCTTAATTACAATTTTATTAAATTCCTCGTTTTTTCAGACACCTCGTCTCTGTTGATGACATATTTAAACAGAGTGCAAAAGTAAATTTAATAGCTTTTTTATTTAATGTCGACGAGTAAATATAAAAGACAGAAAAAGTATACATATTTTTTTACGCTACACTTTATCTGTCTCTATCTTTTCTATTGGGCTTAAATCCCTAGTTTAAAGTATTCCATTAGGAAATAATTTTACATTACATCCCAAGCTTAGAATTCGTTTATTTGTATAAACGAATTCTAAGCTTGGGATTTTCATTACCAGGGTTACATCTATGGCCTGGTGAACTTACAAAATGTAATTAGAAATATCTATTTATGTTTTTTTTTCTTGCAAAGGAAGCTCTTGCTTTCTTTGTGTAAATAAATATGTTTGTTAAAATGGTAATAAATTTGTTTTTATGCAGTTTTGTATGTTGTCACGAGACTCTGTTTTCGGATTTTTGTGTACGAAATATCTATAGATATTTGGAAGAAGGCGAAATAAAGAACGTAGAACGTAGAAATATTTTTATTATGAATATGTTTTGTTGTGTGTAGTATAGATATTTGTTACTAAATATGTTTTACTGATCGATATTTTGGAGCTGAAAAAGTTATTTTATAGAAATCTTCTTTACAAAATGAAAATCTTAACAATTATTCCTACGTTGTTTTTCATTCAACTAGGAGAACGTTCCCTCCTGAAAGCTCGTTCAGAAAGTTGAAATTTCTTCGCATTCGTTAACTTAATGAGCTTATTGCATGTGCTTCTGTAGATTTTAATTGCATTCCATTAAGGCCGTTATAATGAAAGCCCGCGCTCAGTAATGCAATCACGCCTGCTAACATTTACCAAATTTTAAGTGCCTTTTTGAATCTCCACAATCTATATCGAAAAGTTTTTCTTGACTATTAAATGATTACAAACTTAGTGCAGCCCAAGATTTAGTCTTTAAAGGTTTGAAGCTTTTTTATTTTATTTATTTTTTAAACTGCGATATAAGGAATCTGCTCAGTTTATGTTATTTCTTACATTAAAGAAAATGACAGGTTGAATTGAGACCTAATTGCCTTGGATTGGGGCAGTGAAAATGTTTTCGAATTCAACCTCAAAAATGTACAAGTTTGAGCGTTTACCGCTAAGAAACAACCCTTCGGTGTAAATCTTCGCTTCGAGAATTCTCCCCTAGTCGTCTAATTGATATTATATATTACCGGTATTGATATTCTTGGCGTTGACATATCTAGTGACGTTCATTTTAGTTTGTTGGAAGACAAAGCCAAGCTGGCATTCAAAAAGCTTGGTGTGCTCAGTAGAGCGAAACAGTATTTCCATCCAGGCTACAACCTCCAACTGTATACGGCGCAAGTAAGTAAGGTCTCACATGGAATACTGCTCGCATTTCTGGGTTGGAGCACCCCAATACCAGCGTCTTCCATTTGACAGCATACAACTGATAGCGACTCGAATAGTCAACGAGCGAGCTCTTACTGATCGGCTTGATCCTCTGGCATTGTGGAGAGACATCGCGTCTCTTTGCATTTCTTACCGTCTATACTATGGGGAGTGTTCCGAAGAATTATTTGGAACAATTCCTGCCGCTGGGTTTCGTAATGCACAATACGATAGAGCCCCAGATACCCTCCCCACCATCTAGGTGATCGGAATTCCACAATCGTGTGGTTTTCGCGGAACTTCTTGCCTCGCACAGCAGCGTTGTGGAATAATCTGTCTCCAGCGGTATTTTCCAACCAGACTTAGGGACCTTCAAAAATAGAGTGCACTATTTTCTCAAAGGCTGGCAGCGTATCTGCAGTTCCTCTGGTATTGCCTATGTCCAGGGGGCTCGGATCTCTTGATGTTAAGCGACTCGCTGATTGTTTTCCCCCTTATTCTACAGTTACATATACGATAATCTGTAAGCAGTCATCGCTTCTTTTGTTATTTAACAATATTTAAAATTTTAGTTATAATTACAGTTATAAACCATAGTAATGCATTAAATAATTATAAGGAGAAGTCTTTTTTATTATCAACAGAAAATATAATTAAAACAAATACTAAGATGATAATATTTTTAAAACAAGTTCGACTGAGCGGTTAATTCTATCGCATGTTTTAGTTTTCACTCTAGTGACCTTACGAAATAAAAATAAAATAATGATATTCATCACCTCAGCCTATGATCGTCCACTGCTGGACAAAGGCCTCCCTTGTTGTTCGGCGCACTGGTAGGCGGGTTGGCGATCGCAGTATGTTCCACCGTACTAAGAAAAGGATGCTGCTGCCCGTTCTTCGGTGGTCTTTACATCCAGACTCAAGACAAACAGGCATGTTAATGCACACAAATGTTTGTCCTGGATGGGAATCGAACCCACGACCTGTGTCGTGAAAGGCAAGCATCTTACCAACCGCGCCAACCGGACCGATATGATTTATCTTTCGATCTTTAACTTAGCCTTTTTCTAGTGGTGGGACTTTTTAGACAATCCCTTTTCCATTACCTCCTTATTTACCTCTTTCTACATTTCTTATAAGTAAGCAACGTATCGGAGGCCCAATTCCTATCCCTCTCCTATTATTGCATTCTCTTCTTTTTCTTGTATTTCTCCACCTTTGTCCAACATAATGACTGGTATTTGTCACATATGTGGTATAGATATGATCACTTGCTACCTTCTTAAATCACCACAACGCTTAAAAAGTGTTTACCTTAAAAAAATAATAAGTGATTGAAGGTAACGTTATGACACCCCGGGGAAGAATACGAACCGAATCACACCCCAATCTTCACAACATCTTTCCAACCGTTTAGACTACAGGAGGTCACAATGAAATGGGCATTACATACCCGCAAACACATTACAACCCTCTCAGCCGGACAAAAATTAGGGAAATTTCAAAATGAGGATATATTGCGGTTACAATATCATCATGCGTATTTTCACCTTCTATTTGTTGAACGCATTAACGACAAAAGTTGGTTGCAACTTCAGTAAAACAGTACTGTTGTTATTTCGCTCTGCCCCGCCTAACGACCGAACTTTTGAACTCGCATGTATAATCACAACATTTACTTAAACTTCTATAAGCTTTGCAGCCTCGATGAGTGTAGGCGTTTTGTTAGCAATTTGTGTGTAGATTGCTTTGTTAAATATAGTCTCAGTTTCTCTATGTCGATGTCAACTTGTTTGCCGTAAAATTGTCGTCCTAAGAGAATAGTCACACAGACATCAATATTTTCACTAGTGATGTGAAAACATCGATACATTTTTAAAAGTATTAGGCACACGGACGTACATTTCACATATGTATTTAAAATCAATTGTCTTTTAAGTTTTTTTTTACAAAAACAAAAACGAATTCAAAATTCTGTAAATTTATAAGTCATTTATAGCTATTGTGCGTCTTATTACAAATCCACTAAGTCCAAATAGGGCTTGTCTTACCGATCAATATGTCAATTTTCGATATACTTTCGGAACCCGAGGTTGCATTTTGTTCAAAATTATGGTACCCACTTAATGTCGATGCCTATGTCACAAATGTCTCCTCCTCTTTCCAACAATTTTATTTTAAATTGGTTCATAAATTTTTCTGAGGTTTTTCTGAGGTAACAAGCGTAAAAAACAAAAGCGAATTTAGATCATTGCAGAAATTTAATACTAATTAAAACAATAGAAACAAGTCTAATAACTACAACATAAACCTGGTAAATAGACCTGTGCGCACATAAAGCAAGTGGACCTAAGTCCGAACGCAATCAGAACATTAATTTAGCGGACGATAGTGCGGTGGAACTTATTAAACATGCTAAAGTAATTTTGCACAAGCGCTTATAGGTGTTTTAGTTGAGTTACTAGGTGTACCGGAAAATCCTGTCCAAAAGATAATATTGAAACTAAATGATTTTCTGTCAAGGATTACGATTGATAAAAGATTGCGGTTATAGATGAATTGACTAAACAAACTATTTCGTTTTATTTCAGCATGGTAGCGTTCTGAATGTAATATGTTTTTGTAATAAGTTGTATGTTTGTACTTCTACGTCTTTTTATAGTCCAATTTAGGTAAACTGGTATTATTTGTTTTTCGTTTTCATCCGAGATTTAAAATTACTAAACGTTAAAAGTAATTGAACGTATAATTGGACCGTATTATTATTTAACGGGCAAGGTACATTCATCATCATCATCATCATCTGGTCATTTAAAAAATACAAGTTTTTTTGTCTCGGTATGTAAATAAAACCCAGTATGCTTTTTATAAATTCATTAAGTTCAGGCGTCCTTAATATTTGTACATATTGTGACACAATGCGACGCACATAATACCTGGTTTTACTTTTATTTTTCTCGTTTATTTTATGTGAACCTTGAAGCCTTTTATGTATGACTTTATTACTTCATTACCAGATGATTATACAAGAGTAATGTACATTACAGTTGTAGCTTATGGATGTGCGTTATATTTATTATGTACACGTTAAATACATACAAGGTTGTTTATGACTCAATTTTTGGTTTGTTGCGTTACTTATTAGCCACCTACGGCTCGACATAAGAATATTTCAAGGATCTCTATCTTTCTCAACATTGGCAACGTCGTTTCTCCATCTTTCGAAAGGTCAGTTTTAACTATTTGTATTAGAATATACCTTTAGGGAGATACCAGAGCAGCGCGGCGCATAATAAAAACAGTAGCCAGCGTTTCTGCCGCGCCGCCCAAGCGTCTTTTGACTTAACATAAAACCATCACTGATAAATACAATATTGCATACAATGACAATTTAAATATAGGCGTTATGTTGCATTAACGTAAAATAAATTGCAGCTACAAGGTAAATCATGATAAAAATGCAGTAACCTTATAGTAATAATAAAAAGTAAATGAACTTTTTTTTAGTAAATTATTAAAAAAGATTAAGTTGCGCTCCGCACTAATCTGTAATATATTTGAAAATAGTTTTTTTTTGTGAAATTTTTCGAGCGCTCTCGAAATGCTATGATCGGATTTTGTGGCGATTTTGCTCTGCGTTGCGTCGCTTTATTACTGTAGAGAGGACCGTGTTTAACATATCTAACTATCGTGAGTATTTCTATACACATATATTCGTGCTAATATTTATTTTTAAGTGTGAAGTTTATCAAATAACCTTCAACACTAACGACTTTAGAATTATTTCTGTAAATGTAATTGTAACCGTCACCCTTTCCAACTTCATCACTCCTTCACACCATGTATGTATGAATTTTCGGAGTGAAATAAGTAGAAGTCGATATAAAATCGACTTCAAAATATGTATGTGACCAAGATGTAAATCAT
>DWLR01000851.1:0-21548 GCA_018246295.1 Papilio alexanor hazarajatica | reverse complement strand
AGCACTAACTTTTGGAGTTTTATTCAATATTGTAATTTTTTCAAGGTGGTCTCAAACTTTTGGCCGGCAGTGTACGTAACTCCAAGAACATCCATCATTCCACTGTCCTTCGTATTTATGAGTTATGATCTTAACTTTGAACATAAGCTCTGGAATCTTCGGCCGTAGTTAGAAGTTGCGACTTCCTGGATCCTCCAAAATGCTTTAATTTTGTATTAGTTTGGTGAATTGGACAAAATTTTATTTTTCCAATTATAAAACTGACTGACTGTACGCCTCTGGGGAAGAATTCGATTCTTATAATCTCTCTTCAAAGTCGGTCAAGGTCACAGGTCACAATGGAACGGTATGTCCGTCCATATATACATACATACATATATGTAAATTCGGACGAAAAACATTACATTTCTTCTGGGATCATTCAAATAATTAATTAAGTTTAAATAATATCTCACATACTAGTTTTATTAGATCTAAAGAGAAAATAGTGAAATATGTTAGAGGATATTTACTTATTTACTTTTAGCGTGCTTTAATAGATATAATTATGTTCCTCGTATTTGAGAGTCTAACGGTAGAGGCTTGTAGATGATTATTGATTGACGACTAATCAAGTCGCTCTTAACTGAACCTCTCATTACTATTTGCACAATGTATTCGAGGAGTGACAAATATATAAAAATATATGTAATACGATTATTTCTATGACAGCCGTGAGTGGTTAAAGTATAGCCAACTCACGGGGTACTTTATTGGCCTTGTATCTATACAGGGAGGAATGATGGCGATGATAAAAATCTGTGTAAATAAAAATGAATCCCTTATTTTTTTTACTTATCTTATACTTAGTAAAAGATTCTTTCAGAGAGAAAAATCAAGAAAACTTCGCAGAAAACTTAACAATTATTTTAACTGCCAAAGTTCGCTCGTGTTTTGACAATAAAAACTTTTTGACACGTTATCTATTATCAAAACGAGGAATAAAATTACAAAAGTTACAGTGAGGAAAATAAGATACGAACGACGCGGACAACAGCCGTTAGTATTTTTTGAAATAAATCCGCGCAATAATCGGACTGAGCACGTTTCAGTTAAAACGAGCCTTAAGCGGTGGTCTCGGACAAAGCAAGTTCAAATATCAATTAATAAATAGGTAATTACCTTTTTGGTACTTTCTTCTTTTTATTTTTCTTTATTTTTCGTATTTTTAATTACCTCGTAATATCTCTAGCTACTTTATTTCTTCCTGTCATTCTTAACCCTTTTTCATATTACTTTTTGTTTTAGTTTTTGTGCTGATGAAATTGCTAATAAAGCGAATAACTCTACATGTTCACAGTGAGACTAGAATTCGGAAATTTTTAGTATTTATATGCACATCTTCTAGAGTTTTGTTTGTTTTTCTTAAATAAATAAAGTTCGGGTAATTGACTCGCAGAGATTTAGTAGCGTAAGGGTGTAAGTGTCTTTCGGCAATAAATAATACATATAACCCTTTCACAATCCTGTTTGTGTCCTTTTAGAATCTCGTTATACAAGTTATCTTTGATGTCAAAGGCTGGCTAGAGTAATCCGGTACAAGTTATTTATAAAAATACATTAATACTTATTTATACTTTACAAACAGAATTAAACGAAATCTAAATTTCATTTTTTGCCTCGTCCTAGAACCTAAAAGTCTTGACCGATTTCGATGAGTGAGGCGTTTTGACGACTCGGGCTATTTTATTTAATTATTTTTCTATAAATCTTATAATTTTGCATTGATGTTAATAAATAAATACAACGTTATTGAACATACTGCTTTATTTTATATAGGAATATATCGCTCCACAACATAAAGTAAGGCCGATCATCATTATTATTATATTTTGAAGAATTTTTAACCTAAGAACAATAAATCAAGTTAAATAATTGGCCCCCAGAGGTATTTTCTACCGATACTACTTTGGGTCCTTAAAAAAATAGCGTAAGGAAGGAGTCCTTGATGGCGGGTAGCGCTTCTACAGTTTATCTGGTGTTGTAGATGTCCGTGGTCACACGTAAATGATTAACATCAAAAACGTATTGTATTATTTTATATCAGCGTAAATGATTAACATCAAAAACGAATTGTATTATTTTATATCATCATTGGAACATTTGACTCGGTGAAAATTATTAAATAGTTTTCTAATAAATAATTTTGTATTCTGTTCATGCCAAAGCAGTTAACTCGGGTGTTCAAGGGTGAATAGGGAAAAGCTAAACCTGCATCGCATTAATGTGGAATTGTGATCAAGTTCTAGTATATTTAAAAAAAAAATTAAAATTACATAATGTAAGGTTCACCACCAGCCATAGGCCATCCATAATGCCTTCCACAGTATGCGGTCCTCGTATTATGATATTTTACTGTATACTGAAATAATTACCTTAAGCACACCGAATGAGTCTCCCCCCAAATTACCAAACTATCTATGAAGGCTGGGAATATAAACACTACTGTTCCTAGGAAGAAGTTACCTACCTAAAAAGAAAAAAAAAAGGTTAGAAGACATGAAGACACAATAAATAATGGCTTCTATATTGAAAATTTAATTGGTCTAAATATAATGGATTCAAATTGACAACCGTCTGAATGTAAGATCATAACATGTCAGCAGTTGCAGCTGTTGCATTAAAGGGCAACCTGGAACGGAAGAGCGACGACCTCACAAAATACAGCCTAATTGTAAGAGTATTTATACTTAAGAGTGAGTGAGTATTTATATTCTACTTCTAGTATGACGAGTGATTGTAATAAATAGTCTTGTTCCAACTTATTACCGTAACTTGTATACAAAAAAGACGTAAAATTGACTTTTTCTGAAAATGTAATGAAAAGTATATCAAAGTTTTGTGACCTTAGGAGACTTTAAATTATGAAATACAGATTTTAATACATTACAAAGCTCATCCATTCTGTTAAATCAGAAAACAAAATAGAGAGGCATGTGATTATTATAACGTAGATTCCCTTGTATAATCTCTCCCAAAGTCCTCTTTGCCTGAAAGAAAATGAAAGTCAACATTTATCAAATTAAAATATTTGCCATTTTATTTTGGCAGGCGCTAAAAAAAAAGATATAAGATTTTTATTTTTAACTTAAAAATCTAACCCCAATATGTTTTCCTCTATGATCATGGTAATGTAGAGATAAAAAAGGTGTTTTTAATCGTATTCAAAATATACCTCTTATGTCTTCTGCCGATGTAATGCCATATTGTTCTAAATGGTACCCACAGATGTATAGAGAACGTAACGCCCAGGGAAATGGCCAACAAGAACTGGAGCGCTAGGGACGCGCTGCGAACAGAAATTGCAGAGATAATGCGCTTGTGGTTAATATAATACGCAAATCTGTATTGAAACTCTGTGTTCAGATAATGCTATTATACAAAATGGGCTTAAAGCGCTTTTAGCGCTAAATAATCACAGTATAGACTCGCTATTGTTTAGCTGAATTAATTGTGGCAACATTAAACGACGCGCTCGTCGTTTATTACAAGAAATGTTTTAAAGAAATATAGTATGGGAGAGAGAGATGACGGTAAAATTTACACAAAGATATTCTGTTTATTCAATATTTACGTTGTCATTGGTTGATTCTACTAATTTTATACCCATACCACTGGGTACTACAGACTGCCTTATTGTACCCCTTTGTGATTAGTGTCTATGTCGTTCTTTTTTTCTCTACCTACGTTATATCTTTCTCCTCTCTTTCACTCTCGAGTAACGAAATGTGACCCTTCGTGACACGTGCTTGACATTTTTATATCGCTGTCAAACCATGTTAATAATTACGCAAAAGTGAGAGCTTACGATACCAGGAGTTTAGTAGGTTGATGGTAAAAACTTTTGTATAACCTTACCAATCCTTGGGCATGTGAATAGTGATGGGACTACGACAGGCATCTCCCCAAGCCCAGTATCCGAAGAAACCAACACTCGCTACGGCTAAAACTACAATTGTCATACCTGCAAAACACAATTAAAATCGTTAAAAATTAATCATACAAAAGCTAATGTAAATCTTCAACTGATGATTTGGTTACTCCAAAACAGTCTAGATTAAAAGGCAGGATATTTTTCAATACTGCTACTATAGATATTTATATTTAATTACAGTTTGTTTAATAACACTATGGAAATAGAGTAATACTATTTTAAAGTAATAATCCAATTAGGGAAATGGTCATTACTAGCATTGTATGCAATGAAACCTATTAAACCAATATGTGTTATAAATTTTTGCTCTCTTGCAAGATGGACCGTCTATCTGGTTAAAATACCAAAAGTATGGTCTTTAAAGATTGCTACTTTGGGTAAGGTTTTTGTCACGCAATGGACTTTTTAGCTTAGAGACCATGATTTATAAAAAATTTGGTCGATGTTTAGCTGGCTTACCCCACTTTACTACAAGATTAAAATACTGAGGTTTTTTCATATAGTTCTCGATGGGCAAGGCAACTCCGATGCCGTCCAGACTGTAGATACATACGCCACAGAAACGAAACAATCCACGAACACTCTTCCAAGCGGGTCGATATTCATCTTTTTTATATAGAATGCTGTAGTACACGGCGATTAAGACACAAACACCTAAAACATTCACAAACAATGTTTTTCAATAGAATTGACTTTTTCTCTTTTACAAACGATTATTCTTCGATTTATTCACATGAATCTCAATATCCTCAAAATTCAAGCAAATAGAACCGATAACAAAAATAAACATCATTTATAAAAAGTAGTATGGAGCTTAATTTTGGATTTCACTCGGTGAATGCCGGAAGCAACCTATTACTTGTTTCTTTTATACCCTTCTTCCTCCACGGTTGGCAGTGCATCTTTAATTTCTCAAATTTTTTAATTGATAACAGTCGTTACTGTTATCGTTAACAGTAACGACTGTTGTCCGCAACAACAACATCTGTTGCACGAATGGCCCGCTCGACCGGTGAAATACCACGACCTAACAGAATACAGGCGTGAAGTAGAAGTTTTCTGCGTTTCGTCTGATGAGTGAGGTGTCGGAGACGCAAATTTAGTCCTTTTCCCTTTCCCACTTTTTTCTAATAAGGGTGGGAAAGGAAAGAGGATTTGACGGTGAAGGGGATTGACAGGAGAAGGAAATGTCCATTTTCTGTCTATCCTCTCCACTGTCTATTAAAGGTAGGTGACGTATCTGCAACTTGCAAATGCTTGTTGCAGATCCCTATGGGTAGCGGTCACCTAGGTGACCGTTTGCTCGTTTGCCACCTTCTTGTATAAAAAAAAAAAACTTAACACCATGTGATATATAACATATAACACCATGAGATACTAGCTCTTTTGCAGTCTTCTTCCGTAAAAAAATATCGGATGTTTTCCTGTTTAAAGTTTTTATTCATTTATTTAATTTAATTCCCTTTGGTCTTTAATTATATATTGTACCACATAGTAAATAAAAGCAATGGTTACTTACCACAGAACACATCAGCAACGAGAGAGAATGGCGCCAGATGTTTTAAGCTCCTTATCATGCAGAGAGACAATAACGGCACGAATACAAACAAAATGTAAATAGCTATGGGGAAATTGTAGTTCTTAAAAGATCCGGATACCGATTCCAAAACCTGAAATGAATAATTTAAAAGTGATTTTTTTTTTAATTTTGTTACGATTATGAATTGAAAAGAAATTGATATAAAACCTCTTTTAAAGTACGAGCAATCATAATTTCGAAAATACAACATGTGCTACAAAATCCGATGAAAAGAAACAAGTCGACGGTATATCTGAAACAAATAAAGGTTATCTAAATTAGTCTACAACAAACATATGTAATTTGCCTCAACATTATAATGTTTTTCTAAAAATGATGGCCTTATTAAGACTTACCTAAAAACTTTACTGTAAGGTCTAAAACAACGCATTGGCCCCGTCGCTATAACAGCTTCGACGAGATCTGGGTACGACAATCTTGGCACTCTTAACCGCAAGTACATCCTTTGGGCAGAGTCAATTAACAACTGGAATTAAATAGACATATACACTGTAAGACGACAAACAGTTCATTCTACCAAATTTGATTAAACAATTCACAACAAGGACCCGTCACGTTTAGATATATTTCGTTACATGAAGGAGAAGAAAGATATAATTTCGGTGAATCAAAAGGAAGGGAAGCTCATACTAAAAACAAAGCGAATCAGAGTTCAGATTACATATGAACAGCATCATTAATACAGATAAGCGTAAACATTTTTGTTTTCTAAATACAGGACTGTCGCAATCTTGCCTATGTATATCGTTGGCCCATTATCATATGGATTCGTGGCTTGCAAATTATAACATTGTGCCGGTCGTTGTGCAACTAAGGAGTAGTTTAAGGTTAGCGATGTGTGCTATGTTGCCAGGATATACTTAAATGCGAAAGAAATCTTATTAGAATAATATTGCTCTAAAACACTAAAAAGAAAATTACTTACTAACATGTTATATGGAACAAAGAAGCCGATTAAAATATTAGCTGCGAGTGAAGTCCAGAGACCGCCGTAGCTGTAGCCCTCGTGGATGCCCAGGATACCCGCACCGAGACAGCCTTTGATCAAATGCGCCGTAGATTCTACCAGACTGCAATAGTCAACCTCTAAGCTATTCACAAAAGTCGCGTGGTACTTTTAATTGAATGTAGTCATATAGGAGCAAACTAGTAACATCCATATTTTATAATCGACCTATAATTTATTATCAACATGTGTATATGAGTTATGTTTTCAACAAAATACACGCTAAAAAAAATAATGGATGTTGCTCCTACCGAACCGAATTAAATTATATATAATTTTATTTATAAGTCTTTTATAGCCACGGTGTTTATAACGTCATTATTAAACTATTCAAGCAAAGAAAGGCTTGTTTTAAGTTTACTAATATGTCAATTTTCGGTATATCTACGGAACCCACGGATCAGTGCCATTCAAAATTAAATGAAACCCACTTGCGAATGTCCCTTTTCCAACAACGTATGAAACGCACGAGTGTAATCTTTGTACATTTCGGGCACGGTGGTATTATATGTAGTCGTGGTATTTTCCAGTATAGATTTATCGAAGCTTAGCTCCATTTTTGGAAGCTTTGCGTTTAGAATAGCAGTTATAAGCCACCACCACCACCACCACCACCTCAGCCTATAACCGTCCACTGCTGGACAAAGGCCTCCCCCATTGATCGCATCATTGGGGGGAAATGTGCCATAATCGCCACGCTTGGCAGGCGGGTTGGCAATTATAAGACAAACTAAAAATTTGGCAACTTATCATTGTAGTTTTTGATTTAGAAATCTGATTAACCTTCGTAGAAGTGCTGCGTGCTACCTTTACTCTTGTAACAATTACCATTTTTTTTATTATTTCAGTTTTGTTGTGATTGTTTTTATTTTACTTTATTAATATTGCTATACTGATATGATTGTTGGTAATTTAATAATATATAGAAAAGAGGGCAATAGCATTTTCCACCCTGCACCGGTTTCCATCCGTTACGTCTCGTTTTATAATATTAATATATGTATATTCGAAATGTGAATGTTTAAAACGTACTTAGTTCCTTGAACGTTTTGCCTCTCAGCTATGAAATCATATTCCATCCTCTCGGCGCCGGGGTACAGTTCTACATTATTCGTTCTATCCAAATATTCCCGGAGTTCAACGTTTAGAGAGCGAAGCGATGTTTGGTCGGGCGTCTGGAATTGTCGACAATATATTTCGTAGTTTATTATTAAAAAATCAGTTTAGTTCTCTGAGGACAGACATCTTAAATCTTAATCAAGTCAATTCTGTAATAATAATAAGTTATAAGTTCATTCCCTTTGCCCATTTTTGCACGTTTATGTGTGGTCGGCATATGTTTTCTTTTTCTTCTTCGATGCCCTTCTACCATTCGTCATCTCAGCAGTCACTCCTTTCTTGCCCATGTCATCTTTCACGCAGTCCATCCATCTTTTCTTAGGCCTACCCCTACCAACATATCCTATAAGTAATATATAATTTTAATTAAATAGCAATAAATTGTGTCGCTATCATTATGTTGTTAAATTTTATCTCAAATTGAAATTTACATTCACAATTTATTGATGTTAGATATTTTAATTTTTGCATATGATATTTGTTCGTTACCGAGCATTTATTCTTTTCCGTCTAATAATTAAATAACGGAAAAAGTAGGTAAATTGAACCTTTTTCCTTTTTCTCTCCGTGCACAAGTGGGTATTTGGACAAAACCCGGCTCGCGGGCCTGTACGGGAAGAGTCGTGTGCAAGAAGCGGTACGGATCGGTCACTGTCGGACGTCGCCTACTAATCGCGTACGGGGTCGCTTATTAGTATCGAAGACGTCAAAGAAATTAAAAAATTATCGCACAAATAAATGCGCGAACAGGGTTTGATTAACAAGGGTGCATCAGGGAAGCATCACTCGTGCGCAGAGGACTTGACAGAGTGACGAGGAACCTGCAAGCGCTGAACGGGGCATCAAGTGGGAGGTGAGTATAACCTATTCTGTTGTATTAGTTAGATGTGACACGTAGAATCAGGGATCCTGTGCCGCAGCCTCCGGAACCCGTTTGTACGGCACAATATTAACATCGGCACAATGCTCACGTCTATAACCCAGAGCGGTTACATTACATTACATGGTTTTTTTACATACATATCAATTTAATTTAGTAAGGATATAGGCATATAGTATAACCTGTCAGAAATTGGCAAAGAGGTCCAGGTGGACCCCATGGGGTCCACAGACCTGACAGCAGTGTAAGTTGGTGGGATTAAACAGAGGGAAAAAGTTGTAAGGGGGATCCATGAATGTGGGGGTGTGGGCATGGGCGGGAACGTGGGCGTTGTTGTGGGCCTGGGCGTAGGTGTAAGTCAGTCAGTAATTCAATCAGTCAATGAGTTAGTCAGGCAGTGATTCAGTTGGTGAGTTAGTCAGTGAATACGTCATTAAGTGAGGTGATGTGGGTGTGGGCGTGGGCGTGGGTGTGAGCGTGGGAGTCACTCAGTAAGTCAGCCAGTCAGTCAGTCAGTCAGTCAGTCGGTGAGTGAGTTACAACAGAAATGTTGGTTTGGCTTTTACCTATCAGTGTGGGCAGATAATATTACGAAATTTTGAAAGTCGTCTACGAGAAAAAAGTATGAGAATCTCAGGTATGTATGACTTAACGAAATATTTAGACTTACATCTTCTTCCATCGTTGTGTTCGTATTTGTACCCTGAAAGCAAAGGTAGAGTATTTAAGTATCATACATACTATTGTTAATATTTATAATAACATATACAAAGATAAATAAATATTTAGCAAACATGTAATTATCGTTACAGATAAATGTTTACCGTTTGACGATTTGGCATTTTAAATTATTTTTACTTGAAATAGATTTCACAAAAGACTCGATTGTGAATAGATGTTTGCTGCTGCATACGATCATGTTTGTTACATGATTTTGTAAAAACTTTGGCAATTTTTTATGAATTATTAAAACTATTTCTATTAAGTCTTTCAACGATTTATATCAATTTATATCGGTATACAAAAATCTCCTGTCTCTGTCAGGTTGACAGCGAAGAGTGGCAAAGAATCGAAAAGAGTATTCAGCTGACAGATTTGTTTCTTATCTAAAAAGTTTTAAATTTAAACGAGCGTTCGTGTTTTTAACATTTTTTTTAAATCACAGTATTGAAATTGGGACGTTTCCTTTTATTTAATGACTAGAGAAAAGTTGAAATAACTTGAAGTGGAAAAAATTGAAACAACATCAAACCCATGTAGCAAAGGGTACCCATAACCTATGTATGTTTAAGTTAATAATTTTAAAACGTTTAATTAATATGCATAAGAGCGCTGCAAAAACGCAAAAAAGCACTCAATTTAACAGTGGTAGAGTCCGTAAAAACAACATCTGTTGCACGAATGGCCCGCTCGATCTGTAAAATACCACGACCTCACAGAAGACAGGCGTGAAGTAGAAATATTCTGCGTTGCGTCTGATGGGTGAGGTGCTGGAGGCCTAATGTTAGTCCTCTTTCCTTTCCCATTCTTTTCCAATAAGAAGAGCATAGGCAGGAAAAGAGGATTTGACGGGGAAGGGGATACATAGGAGAAGGGAATGTTCATTTTTCTGTCTAACCCCTGTAAACCCCTGTAAACCCCTCCTCTGTCTTTTAAGGGTAGGCAACGCATCTGCGACTTGTAAATGCTTGTTGCAAATTCTTATGGGTAGCGGTCACTTAGGTGACCGCTTGCTCGTTTGCCACCTTCTTGTATAAAAAAAAATCAAACTGTCTAGAATTCAAATATATTAAACAATATAAAATCCGTAAAAATAGTTTAATTTAAATGTCTAATATTCGAGTAAACATATCTATAGACTTCGAAATACTTTAAGATGACAGTAAAAAATAAGGCCTGTGCTCTTTAACAACCGAAAAAAAAAAATAGTTTATTTTAATATAATTTTTTATATTTAAAACTTGTGAAGTCTACACTGAAATCTGTAGGAAGTAAGACGTAACGGCGGTCCTTGTAATTAAAGTTACCTAATTATCCGAACCACTAATTAAAGCTATAAACCCAAAAGCGAATACAGAAACAAAAAACAATAATTATAAAGCCTAATTAATTGTTCGATTAAAATCACTAGAGCGGGAAGCTATTGGCGAAAGAACGAGACATTGAACACTTTTCAAGTTGGCAAGATGATGGCTATGATGATAGCACTTCAAATTTTATGTTCCCTCATAATTAGCGTAAGTCCTCTTATATGTTTGTTCCAAATGGCCTTGTGATTATTAATAATATTGCGTTACAATTAATATTAATCTTTTAAATATATTGAGTGATACAATTCGAATATTTCTATTATATTTCAAAAATGGAAACGGAATGGCGGCTACGTATTTATTTTACATTTAACGTGTAACATTATATGTACATATAAAATTATTTTATATTTTCATCAACATTATTAGCAGCTTGCATTAATCCACTGGAAATTCTAGTCGTATATGAATTAAATGAATTAACGATGATTTGTGGTTATCTCCTGGGTGGTCTTAGAACTAAAGGAGTATTGGGTAAGAGCGAATGGGCCGGCACAAGCGACGAAATACCACGACCTTACAGAAGATAGGCGTGAAGTAAGAGTAATTTCTGCATTTCGTCTGATGACTAAATTGTCGGAGGACAAAGCTCAGTCTTTTTCTCCTTCCCGTACATTCTTTATAAGGATATAATTAGAAGAGGAAAAGGAATTAGACTGGGGAGGGAAACAGATAAAAAAGGGATATATCCTTTACTTACCTATCCGTTCTTCTGTCCAAAGTAAAGGTAAGCAAGGCATCTGCGACTCATTTGTTTATTGCGCTAACGGTCACAATAAACTGACACACTAAATGAACCGCTTCCTTCCATAAAAATGATCAATTTCAGGGCAACTGTGTTAACATAGACGACACGACGGGTCTACTAAGCCGTCTCTACAGAAGCGCAGCACAGAATAACAGACCATTAGTCCTCGTTATCGACAGGAGTGATAAGCAACATCAAAAGTACCCTCTGGAAGCGAACGGCTTGATAGAATCGAGCGATGAAAAAGATGGTGCTATACCAGCTATTTTCTTAATAAAGAATTATGTAAGTCTCCTTAAGTCAAGTTTATTTAAGCTATGCGTGAAAAAACATTTGAGGCACAGAAATAAGTTTGAAAGAGCCGTACCTACGCTTATCGTAGGTATTAGCAGATCACCTTAGCAAACAGAAAAGCGAAGACAATCTTGCGCAAATTTTGACAAATGCGTATCTTATTTGGGATATAGTCAAAGAGACCGAAATAATAGGTGATGTCGTCTTAGAACATAACACATTTCTAACAATGGTATTCTTTACAATATGTAGATAATAACGATAGGTACAGATAAATACATTTGATGAGTCTGTTTTTATGTTTAACATAACAAGAAAAAGACAAAAATTAGATGTATGTATTTAAAAAAAAATTAATAGTAATAATAATTTTTTTCACGTAAATCTAATTAGAGAAGTGTGTAAGTCGCTTATTCCCAATCGAGATTTTCAGTTAAAGACCTAAAACATCCCATTATATTAAAGGATCATTGTCATAAATTTAATCTCAAATTATATAAGTCATCGAAATCTCATTAAACATATTTTTTGTACTGTTTATAATGTAATATAGTTTTAGTATACATAAAAATATTTTCTTAAGCGTTCACAGCCCCAAAGACCAAGAGCACCCAGCCAAGAATATGTCAGGAATAGGCTCTACAGAGGGCAGTACAAAACTAGAAGCGATTTACAAAAGTACAAGGGAAACAAAGACAAGTTTAGAGTTTATGGGTCTACGCCATATCCAGTTCTCAAATCACTACTGAGATTCAAAAACGAAGTCAACTGCGAAGCGAATAATGAATGTCAGAAAGAATGCGAAGAGAATTTCTCCGGTAAAAAGCTAGATAATTGTGAAGGTAAATGTGATGAAGATTTCGAATGTGAACCCGAAGAGGATTATGATGAATGTGATCCTGAAAGTAATGATTGCGATGAAGATCAGAATCCTAGCACAAGAGGTGAACGTTTGGTAACGGTAACACCTACATGTACTAGATGTTGAACTGTATATAAACAGTATATAAATAAACGAAATCAGTTCATTAGTTTTTTTTTCTTTTAAATTCTCTATTTGAAACTATCGCTATCAGATCTTATCAATTGTGTCAGGTAGTAAATGTGTCAAGATTAATTTTAATTTGATAGCAAAAGAAGCTGTTGAACAAACGGAAAGTTTTTGGCGGGGAGGTACAATGACTTCGCGAAAAATTGGTGTGAACTAGGGATATTAATACATTTGCGATTCGTATGAAGAGTGAAATCATTTCTGTCTCCTTTTCCTTGTCGTCTTATCTACGAAAATACTCTTTTCATAACAAAAATTCGTCTCATAAGTTCAAACAAAATATTACATTATAACAATATTACATTTTGTTACATAAATTTGAATAATATTAATCTAGGCTGTATTGAACAATGCCTTCAAAGGCACTTTAAAATACAGTAATTATCCGAAGCGTTTTCATGAAGATATAGAGAATACCTTTGATGTAGCTTATAAAGATACAACTTAGTGAGATAACTTTCTTATTAATTGGTAAATTGAATACATCATACATGTTTTTGTTGGAGGTGATGGGTAAAGACTTTATGGTGTTTTAACGTTTAAGATTATGCTTTTGAAAATAAATATTCCACGAATTTTGTGAATATAATAGGCACACATTGAAATGTATCTAATAATTTATAAAGTAATAATAAAATTTGTCATCGTAGGTGCTATGAAATAAATATTCCACGAATTTTGTGAATATAATAGACACACATTGAAATGTATTTAATTATTTATAAAGTAATAATAAAATTTATCATCGTAGGTGCTATAAAATAAATATTCTACGAATTTTGTGAATATAATAAACACACATTGAAATGTATTTAATTATTTATAAAGTAATAATAAAATTTGTCATCGTAGGTGCTATAAAATAAATATGTCACGAATTTTGTGAATATAATAGACACATATTGAAGTGTATTTAATTATTTATAAAGTAATAATAAATTTTAACAACACAGGTGCTATAAAACATTTACAAATAGCAGAGAAAATATCGCAATAATATGCTACTATATTGAAAAAGACGATTTACTAAAGATAAATAAAAATAACACATAAAATATGCTTAAGTTCCCTATTAATAAAAATCATGAAGGCCCTTCAAACAGAGTTAGCGAGTTAATTTCATCATCTCAGCCTATAGTCGTCCACTGCTAGACTTCGCCATTCTAGGACTTTTCGGCTCCATCGGCCATCAGGCCAGGCCATTGACCTTAAAATACCAGACGGAAAACCCGAGTGACTGATTATCGTTTTTCATCACATCATCATATAGCTATGACACTCTGAGGGGAAATATTACGAATATTTTTTATACATTTCACTTATTAAAATTGGTCAGGATGTGTAGCCTACATTAGGTTATAATGGAATGGGATACATAAATATTTGGCACAAAAATCATTTGTCTCCTTCTGTTATTATATGTTAGTTAATTCAGAATTCCAACATTTATGAACCGATTTAATTTTTTTGGTTGTAAACATTTGCAAGTGAGTTCTATTTAATTTTGAAAAACTTAATCTTGAGTTTCAAAGATTTACCGAAAATTAATATATTGGTAGATATAAGACTGCATGAGTTTAATGTATTTGTAATGAGACGTACCGTGGCTATAAGATAGAATAAATTTGAAGTCGTTTAAGCGTTTTCATTTAAAATTATTATTGAATTGAATTATTAAATTACTATTTATTGTTTAAGTGTTGTAAAAGAGTGTGCACAGGTTTACTTAAGAATGTAGATGAAACGAAAGATGTGTAACAGAACTGCGGTAACAGGACACTGCTTAAAATATCCGCATCAATCAGAAAAGTTTCAGATACATTGCCAAAGGTTATGTAGGAAAGCGGAGGGAAGCACACTTGGAAAAGAGCAAACAATGGCGCCTCGTACAAATCTCTTTGTCTTGGTTTCAAATAAGATACATTAAAGATTAAATTGTTTGTTTATAACTCGCAATCAGCCCCAGCTTCGTTAGGGTAGATAGATAAAAAGACAGCCTAAGTAACTCGCTGATGGAAGAACTTTCTATTCTTTAAATCAATAACATTTTTTGAGTTATCCAGAACATACAAGCATTATATCTATAATCTCAACATATATTATTATACTTTCTAACGCCATTCCGGTGGCATTGTTTTACCGCATTTTGATTTTTTGCAATTGTTCTTTGGCTTGGACTCGCATACTATGAAAACATCTATTTTTACTACGCACTTCTTCGTACAAAGCGATTTATTCTTTTTCGGACATTTCCTTTTACATTTCTCTAATTTCTTGCATCGTGATCTAAGTATCGGTTGGAGAATTTCCTTGGTTCGTTTTATGGTGGTAGCAGTTTTACTGTCTATTTTTTGGCTGTTTTCGGTTGTCTAAAATATCAAATAGTTTTATAATTACTAAGAATATAAGACGACCAGACAGACTCACACTAAAATACTAAGAGCAAAATCCTAAAAAAAATCAAAATCATAAGCAAGTGCGTGCCATAGTGTGCATCGCGTGTATAGAAAAAAAAAACTGACAGTCTGACGCTTTAAACATAAATCCTATAATACCTTGTCTTCATGCTTCTTCGTAGAATACAACGGTTCTATTTCGCGAGGTGGAGGTAATTCCTCACTTGAGTCAACCAAACCAATAATAACTAAAGCTACTTCGTATCTATTAGAGATACAATTTATAATTTCGACAGCAGAACTCGACCGGTGAAATACCACGACCTCACAGAAGACAGACGTAAAGTAGAAGTAGAAGTATTCTGCGTTTCGTCTGATGACTATGGTGTCGTAGGCTTAGTTTTAGTTCTTTTCCCCTTCCTACACTTTTTTTAATAAGGAAAGGGTGGGAAGGGAAAGAGGATTTGACGGGGAAGGAGATGGATAGAAGAAGGATATTCTTTTTCCTGTTCATCCCCTTCTCGATTTATTAATGGTAGGCATCTGCAGCTCGAAATAGCTTGTTGCAAATGTTTATGGGCAGCGGTCATTTGGGTGACCGCTTGCTCGTTTGCCAACTTCTTTAATAGAAAAGCTAACTTATTAATCTTAAAATATAATTGACACCTTACACGTAATATGTGATATAGGAAGTACGCCTCATCGTCCTTTGGAGTTAGCTGTTCCGTTTCTTCATCTTGGGAACTATCCTCACTGTATTCACTCAACGTGTTGTCGAAGTCTACATCAGTTGTTTTAAGCTTTACTTCTGGATTGAAGAGAATAATTAGAAGACTCTTGGAACGGTCATTGATTGGTTGACTTAAATCCATTGATTCAATATTGCGATCAGTGGCTGTAGTCTGAAAAAAAAATGTCTGAGCAAAACTTTTTTATGAACAAATTGGAAATTGCTGAATCCGAGCATTTAAAAGTGGTATTAATTTGTTTATCGATTTCTCAAAAAGTTTCACAGAAACTGAATATTTTAAAATATTTAAAAGAAATTATGACAAAGTTTTAAACACAAATAAGAGTCAAATAAATGGGTTTTCATTGAAATTACATTTATAAGTTAGCCTATTGTGAGCACGAACATTTGAAATAAAATCCTTAATGTTACTAAATACGACTTTAATATGTAAAGATATTATATAGATATTAATAATACTGCGTAGTCTTGAATTTAAATTCTCAGAACGTCACTATACAGTAGAAGAACTGGTAAGTTGCGAACAACTATCATTCCGAACTAGATCCAACTAAAATCTAACGCCTTTGCGAGTTTCGGTCGCAGATGTTACTACTTTCTCTTTGCTTTTATCTGTTCGCGAATGTTCGAGATTGCGCCCGACACCTTTTTTATCATAACTGATATAGCACTTTCCTCAACTTTTCCATGTAGATTATTTTCAGCTACATTGTTACAATCTTTCACGAAGAAGTTGGGGCAAAGATTTCGGAAACTCATCGGCGTTACGCCGCCAAATGAGATTGAACTCATTTTAATACAAAAGTCACGATTTAATAAACTTTTTTACTTTCAAAATAAGCTGTGACTTTATCACAGGCTTTAAATATATTGGATTAATATTATGATCACAAAAACATCAAAACTAAGTTCACTAATATTTTAAGACTCTTAATTTATAATATACGACAGGAATTAAGCTATAAATAAACTATCCTGTTTCATTCTCGACTTTTGTAAAAGCACCAAGCTTCTTAGTGGCTACTTCTATTTAGATTTGAATAGGTTTATAATGCCATCATCATCATCTATCAGACTAAAAGCAAGCTCCTTGCTGAAACGATAAAAGTTCGGCCTTTATCGCAATCATCTTGTGGTCTCCTGCAATCTTTACAAAATGTTCTTCCAATCTATCCATATTGAAAGTCTCTCTCTCTCTCTCTCTCTACCTTCAATACATCGATTCGCGATGAACTATATTGTAATTAAAACACTTACGCAAGCCGCGATGAATAAAATTATCGGTGTATATTTTGGTACCACGTGGCGTCCCATGACGAATACAAAACCCGTATGTTTTCCTTTCCTTAATGCACGAACAGATTTAATTTATTAAATGGCTCGTATGATTCAGCAATAAGTGAAAACCGTATTAATTTTTTATTGCCCATTTTGATAAAGAAAAATTTGCTTTAGCTTTACCGCCAATAATGATAATGACTTTTTTATATAAAATATTAAGGTAGAAATCATGGTTGTAATCAATTTTAATGAAGGTGGTTTTATCATTGTAATTAAAATACGCGTGAACTCACGTCTCGTCTCCCCGCGTGCGCCTTTATACAGCTAGACATATTAATGCTACATTTGCAAATTTCGTTTAGCGCCGTTATGCATATAAAGTTTCTGATTCGGATATGGATAAAGGAATAAAATTAATTCGAATTATCCGGTAGTTTCGGTTACGGATATTAGATTTTTATGGAATTATAAATCACTTTTTACCTGAGTTATTGCGTATAAAACAATTTAAGGGACGTTTGTGTCAGCCCGGTCGGGCAATATTAAAAACCTTTTATAAGATGTCTCATCAACACTCCGCTCTTATCCGAAAGTATCCGGAACTTTTATTTCAGATTCGGATACGGATAATTTTTCATTACAAATATCCAATAGATTCGGGTTCAACGAATTCGGATACGGAGTTCCATAACATCTTTGGTCTCGCTATATTATTTCACAAAGTAAACTTTTGTGCGTAAACGTTTTGACGTTATCGATGGCTCCAATGTTATTGTGTTTGGGTAGTAAACGAATTCCTCCGGTTTTACCGGAGTTATTTAATTCAATAAGAACGAACCTTGACCTTTAAATGCATTTGCGTATACGACATAGTGTGGCACTACAGTGACCTTTTTACTCGCTCTCAAGAGTGCATTTCACCTCACCTCACCTCACCTCAGCCTCTAATCGTCCACTGCTGGACATAGGCCTCCCCCATTGATCGCATCATTGGGGGGAAATGTGCCATAATCGCCACGCTCGGCAGGCGGGTTGGCGATCGCAGTATGTTCCACCATAGTAAGAAAAGGACGCTGCTGCCCGTTCTCCGGTGGTCTTCTTTTACATTCAGACTCAAGACAAACAGACATGTTCATGCAGACAAATGTTTGTCTAGGGCGGGAATCGAACCCACGACCTGCGGCGCGATAGATCTTGCCACTGCGCCAACCGGTCAGCCGGTCAACCGGCAGTCAGTAAGAGTGCATTTAAGTGGTGTAATTTCCTTATGCCTTTGTTTATAGCTTTGAGATATAAGTCCCGTATATCACAAATGCTACGTATTTCAGCACTAGGCTGTGCTGCGAGCGTACGCGTTTTCAGTGAGATATTTGGTCTTGTTATGTTTATGCATAAAGTTTTGAAAGTGCATACGAGATGGGTACGATGTGGGGCGATCAATTTAACATGCACAGGATTAAATTCAACTCAAATTGTTCAAAACACCCATATTATGGTTGGCAAATTAAAATGTAAATAATAATAATAATATTAAATATTCAGTTAAATCAAATTTAATATAATACATTTTGTAGTTATCAGAAAAAATGTTTAGAAAAAAAAATTTGACAATATCAATCTTTGTAAGGAAAATGAAGGCTGCATTTGTCGAATAAGTTTTCAGTTTTTTTTACAAAGAATAAACTGGTCCTTGACCACCATCCTACCTTTACGTAAATATTAGTTTAGTTACAGCCTACTCATTTTACTCTTGAAGATACCCACGTCATTATTGGACGGAAACACTGACGCTGGCAAAGTTTTATATTTCTATATTCCTTTTTGTATTAACGTTTTCGAGTGATTTTTACACGTTGCGATTTTCTGATTTGTGGCTTAAATTGTGACGTGCGAGGGTTTTAAACTGTACAGAATTCATCGTCCCATGTTACACGATTTTGTGCCGCCTCCGTCGAAGCCTTCAAATGCGAACCGATTTAAATTCACTCATTTATTTCTTTTGATTTAACTTATGAGATATCTATTATGCTTTTTACAATGAAACATTTTTGTAATAACGTTTCCGTAATAAAAATAAGCACTCACACCCGTAATCCGGAGGGGTAAGCTGAGATGTTGGATTTCTATTTTGTGCGATCCTGCCATAAATTGTTTCTTCTGTACCCTGTTCCATATTAAACTTTTTCTCCAACTTTTTCACACATAACAACAGCTATTTATTGTATACAATTTCCTTTATTCCACAATTTGCATAAAATTACGACGTTTCTAATGAGACTATAAAATAATGTATTGGCCTCCTTCTACAGAAAGGTACATAGGTATATACATAGGTGTTTGTTTACAAAGTTCAAATCTACACTTGGAACAGGGTATATATACGTCCATACATCTACGCATCTGTTACGTGTAAGAAAGTATGTAGTTGTTGTAGATCTACGTTGTTGCCATGAACAGTCGCAGGTAAAGTATTGGCCGCATCATGTCATATAGAGAGTATCTAGCCGTGTCGCGTCGTGTTCCTAACTTTTTTAAGACGAGTTATCAAAACGTTTTCCATTTCTCGACACAGTGTCTATAACAACGCATAAGCGTTGTAAGCTTTCATACATTTCCTACAACAATGTCTTGAGTGCTCATCGTTGAGCGGAAATTTGTTATAAACTTGTGTCACTGAAGTTTCGTACTAAACAAGCTGCTCGAGATTTATCTCAGCCGGCAACAACAACCAAATCGTTAAGAGTAAATTTAACAGCGGATTTTCTATGAACTATGGAGGAAAACTTCTTTAAGATTTTTTTTTTTATAGATAAAGATTTATTGTTCTTACCAGTGTAATTAAAAATTAACTAATGATAAGCTTTCGAATTGTCTTTGGATCTTATCTGTTCAAAGAACCTTACTAAAGTCAAATTTCTCGAATATGTTTTTAACTTACGCATAAAAAACCTTGAGATTATGTTTAGTACTAGCCTATGTCTCTTTAAATTCTTGAAAAATATATGCTCTAGTGGAGAAAAATTCAAATTATCTCTGTTCTAAATAGCCGTCTAAGGATGATTCAATCAATTAAATAATATCCATCGCAATAGTATAAATCTCTGCTGATGTAAAAGTGCTTTGTATTTCCTTGCGTCTTCTGTTGCCTCGTAAGGTGGTTAGCAAATTTATTTTCATCATCGTATGTTTCTATTTATGTTGGAATAAACAAGAAGCGTGGGGGGGATGTGACAATAATGTTTTCTGACAAACAAACATGACGTAATTACGCAGACATTCTGCCTTCGCTCCCGTGTTCGGCCGCCTCGTCCGAGAGTTTCTAACTACAGTTGTAATGACTCCACAGTATAATTATAACAGACGCAGTTTGCGGTGACTTTGGACCAGGTTAAACATTATTTAACAAGTTTAACTATTGTTTTTTTTTTTTTTTTTTTAATGGATTTCCGTGATATGTGGATTAAAATGGTACCGAATTTTCTTAGGATATTATCGTATTGGAAATTATTAATAAGAGGAGATAGATAAATAGACGGAAAAATTATATAAAACGGATATTTTCTAAAAAAAAATTGGGGTGAAAGACAATCATCTTATCAACCTCGTCAACTGATCTGTCATGTTTATCAATAACAACTAAATTCTAATATTTACTAATTAATTTCAATACAAGCGAATAACGGATCGGTCGGCGCGGTTGGTAAGATGTGTCTTTCACGTGGCGATTATGACACATTTCTCCCCAATGATGAGATCAATGGAGGAGCCTATGTCCAGCAGTGAACGATCATAGGCTGAGATAGATGGATGGATGATAAAGAAAAAATTACTATTATTCAAGTACATGTAAAAATAATGTAACAACATTTACATATAATCTTATTACCGTTAGCAGTCGTACCCTACCCTTAACTTGAAAGGGAAAACTTTGACAGGCAACCTGAGACAATTTGCTTTGCCCAGCACTTGACTTTCGGGCTCTAATCTTACATTTAATTAGTCTACATGTGTGTATAATTTCTTTGTTAATTTCAAGTTTTTACAAGAACTTCTACTACGCAAAAACTTGTGAAGATGTGGTGGTTAACTTTCCTTAATAACTTCGTTAATAACAAAGGGAGGTTGATAATTGCAGTAATTCATCTTGATAATCACCTTGTTCTGAGGACTGTAGGTTTAATTAGCTACTCCGGAGGGTCAATACCCTCCCCCCAATGGGGGTTAATCCCACCAAATCACGATAAAAAACAAAAACAAATATATTAGGTTTGCAACTAATAAGCCCGCCATCTCACAGTACAAGATTATTTTATTTTTTAGAGAACTAAATACAATTATTTCTCAATAATGTAAGCACCA
>DWLR01000850.1:0-21554 GCA_018246295.1 Papilio alexanor hazarajatica | reverse complement strand
ACGCAGATTTAAAATATTTTGCAAATTATAACCTGTGTACAAAGTGGTCTCAAACTTTTGGCCGGCAGTGTATATAAGAAACTGAAGTTTTTTCAAATTAAACAATCCTAGGTGCGGTTTTTGCTGTGTTGATAGAAATTCATGTGTACAAAGAAAATATTAGTTTTCTCATGTATTTTTTAATTTTTATATTTTTTATTTTATATAAATAAATAATACATATACCTGAAAATGTGGACTGGACACGCATTTTGCAATTTGTCTAAATAATGGCTCTTGTATTTTGGCAAACTGGGCTGGCTCAATCACATCCAATACCTCTTCTATTTCTCCCAAAAACATAACCTGTAAATAGAAAATTAGCAAAGTTAAACTCAGAGAACAAAGAACTAATTAAATCATTAACTTTGGCTGCTTCAAAAGATTTTTTGTCTAAATCAGCAATTTCTGTTTTTACTTCTGACTTAAAGTGTATGTTTTCTTCATTCTATAAATTACATTATAAGGCATACTATTAATTTAAATACCTTTTGTCTACAATTATTTTTTATACATTAACATTTAAATATAAATGTACTTTTAAATGAATTTGTACCATTAAAAAGTATTTTTCATTTCACACACTTTTAATATTTCACATACAATCTTCAATTGCTATAACTCTAATATTGAATACAGAACCAAGTTTAAAAATAATGGACTCCCGATTTTGGAGCTGGGAACATGAATGCTTACGTGGGCTATGGTACACTGACCTACAATAGCTGACTGTATATTATTTCATAAGTTGTGCTGTGCTTTCGCCCACAAAATAACAATTGTTGAATTTACTCATCTATACTAATATTATAAAAAAAATGTTTGCTTTGGACAAACTCTAAACTACTGATCAAGTTTTATAAATTCCTTCGCCAATACTAAGCTCTTCTATTCGTATATCAATCTGCCCAAGTGAAGCTGGGTCGGGTTGCTAGTATTTATATAAAGCAAATTAACCTCTTTCTGGGAACAGGTCTTGGGCCAGAACTTGAGCAGGCCACGCACTACGGGCTCGGTGAGCGTGGCGTCCTTTTCGAGGAACTGCACCACGCAGTAGGCCAGCTGCGCGTGGTACAGCGACAAGCACTTCACCTTGTGCAGCGGCAGCAGTACCTTCACAAGGAACTGCTTGTGCTCGCTCTTCAGGGGCAAAGCGAACCCGTTGATTATGCTGTAACAACACATACCTTGTCATAATCGGGATGAGTTCACAGTCGCGTCCCGTCTCGCATACCTTCGCGAACTCGTCTCACTCACCCTAGTAAAGGACCTCAGATAGGTCCAAAACTAATGAGTTAGCTACTTATAATAATAGCTGCCGACTGACCGGTTGGCGCAGTGGTAAGATGCTTATCTTTCACGCCGCATGTCGTGGGTTCGATTCCCGCCCAGGACAAACATTTGTGTGCATGAACATGTCTGTTTGTCTTGAGTCTGGATGTAAAGTCCACCGGAGGACGGGCAGCAGCGTCCTTTTCTTAGTACGGTGGAACATGCTGCGATCGCCAACCCGCCTGCCAAGCGTGGCGATAATGGCACATTGCCCTCCAATAATGCGATCAATGGAGGCCTAAGTCCAGCAGTGGACGGTCATAGGCTAAGATGGGATAATAGCTGCTAATAATAATAATATACAACAAATATAACTGATCGGTTGACGCAGTGGTAATGTACTCGCCTTCCACGTCACAGGTCGTGGGTTCGATTTCCCCACAGGACAAACATTTGTGTGCATGAACATGTCTGTTTGTCTTAAGACGGGCAGCAGCGTCCTTTTCTTAGTACGGCGGAACATCTGCGATCGCCGATTTGGCACATTTCCCCCCCAATGATGCGATCAATGGAGGAGGTCTAAGTCCAGCAGTGGACGATCATAGGCTGAGGTGGATACCACGAATGTTTTTACACGTGCATCGATAATAAGACCACGCAACAAGGGTAATTAATAATAACCTCTAACAATGCTAAATGACGAATAACAAGAACAAATTGCACTCATCAATTATATTTTTTCCACTAAGAGTGGAGACAAGTCCGGATTTATGACAGTAAGGTGTTACAATAGATTTTTAGATGCAAAATAATGCGCACTATTTGCGTATGCACAAATTGCTTCGAGAAATAATACCTCTTGTTATTGAACTAATTTTTGGATCCGACTTGAATCCAGTCGTAATAAGTTATCTATTTATAAATTCTACTTAATAGGTGAAAAGCCGTAAAACGTAATAAATATATTTATAAAATATTTTTTTTATTGCTTATTGGGAGTTCTTACACCAAGCTACTCAATAGAGGACTCAGTTAAACCATCTAAGAACTTGGGAGACTCGAAAAAATTACATATCACATATTCTTTACTAGGTCAGGTCGCTTAATAGCCGATAAACTAGTTGATACTTCTCCATTTTTTTATTTACCATTCCCATTAAGCTTAAACACTTGTGCTAGGATATGGGAAGCGACAATATTCAAACTGCGATCTCATGATCGGTAGTCCGTAATTCGTACCCTATACCATAAGCTATCGGCGCTTTAAATACAATAGGCAAAAAAAAAAAACGGTTTCAAATCTCGAAGAATACTAACCTTCCCAATATTTCTAAGAGCTCGCCGACACCATTGAAATGTTCAGTTTCATAAACAAATCGTAGAAAAATATTATTGATTTGTTTCCGTATGAAGGCTCGTAGTCCCAAGAACTTGCCGTAAATGCGGTGGAGAACAGTTTTCAAAAAGTCGCGCTCGCGCGGATCCTCAGAGTCGAATAAATCTAAAAGCTGTAAAAACAATATATATATATATGAAACATGTAGAAACAAAATTAGTTAAAACAACATTAGTTTAAAATATACATTTTAAGCCTACTCATTTCGGAACACCAATACTGAAGTAATATGTCGTAAGAAAATCAATAATCACAAATATGTGCAATGTGAATCCTTTAACATTGAGCTTACTAGATTCCGAGTAACAGACAACTACCCAAGTAACAGAATTTGGTACAAGCTGCTTGAAAAATCAGTTCGTATATCAAGTTAGAGCTATTTAATAAATGTTACTTCTTACAAATAAATGAAAAAGATTTTTTATATTTATTTATTTTACATTTTACTTGGACTTACAACCCAATAGACAAAGATAACACAGTTATCTGATTTCAAAAGTTTATTAGGTCTCAAACATAATGGGGGGTTGCCGCCTATCACTCTACTCAGGATTATCTTATCAAATTATTTACATTTATCGGAATCTTACAATAAAACGTAAAAGGCACTTGCTACCGTAAAATTAACTGTCGTAAAATTGACTGTAAAAGTAAAATTTGCTGTTTAATAAAAATTAACTATCTCGCGACTCTCTCGAGCTAATAGCGGTTGAGTGACCTTTTCCTAAACAGTTTACTCATATTACAACATCTTTTCAGTCTATGCCATCAATAATATCAAGGATAACGATCATCAGAAATACATTTAACACAAATTTATTAAGGAAAATGTAAAAAAAATATATACAGATTTCTTGAAGAACATCAGAGGCATTCAAAACCTACATTTAAATAAAAAAATCTTAAATCCTGACTGCATCTCAACCCATTGCAAGTGTGGAAATTTTGCATGTTATTGCCTCCTTTGACAACTCAAATTTGTAATTCTAAAGACCCAGATCACAAGACAACATCTCTGGAATATTATCCAGACATTGTCTTCGAGATCCGGGTCCATATATGTTAAAATTTGCATGTACAATTAGAATTGCCACAATAAAAAGAACCAAGCAATATTTTGCGTACGTGTAATTTAGAACAAAATTCAATATTTTGCTTGTATAATTTATAATTGCCATATTAAAGGTTATGATTAAACTATAAACAAATTTTTCCAAAAAAAAGTTTTATACTTAATTAGGATTTTGACATGTTACTTAGGGAATACGAAAAAAAATAATAAAGTAAAAAACGTGCCTTAAATAAAACCAAACTATCAAATTGTTAGTTATTTCGTAAATAAAGATCGAGGTCGAGAATCCAAATAGATATAAGTAGTAAAAGATGCTCTTAGATCTGATATATTGCACATAGAGATAGCAATGAATTCAGCTGTGAATACTCAAAGTATAATTGAAATCAATTGATTGACAATATCCAAAGAATTGCTTGTGTCAATATAATAATGAATGTATTGATATCATAATGTGTCACATTATAGCTTCTGCTATAACCACCCTTGTTGCTAGCGAGAAGAAGGCGCATTATCTATTGCATCTAACAAAGAAAACATAATACGATTCCGACAAAAGGACTACATTGACCCTGCTCTTGGGATACTTAAATAAAAATTTACGACTTGTTCTTAACTTCTTATATGTACTTTTTATAGAAGGGAGCAAACGAAAAAATGGTGACCACTGTTACCCACAGGGGGTAGGAAATAAAGTGGTAGTAAAGGAATAGGACCTCCAGACGTTACTTGAATTGCAATAGTGTAAAATAGCTCTTATAGGCAGGCATGGGATCGATATTTATTTTGTAATTCATTATATTGTTGTTTATTATTTTGTAATTTATTATTATTTTATTTATTATAATGTAATTTTTTTTAATATAATACCCACACGACCTAGTATATTCACACAACGGCATTCGCTATAATTTACGTATTCCAAGTCAAAAGCAATTGTTACATTACATAATATTATTGTTACTATCAATTTAAGCAAAACAAGCTATAAGTTTATTCATAATGTTATTACATTATTGTGTAGTAATTTTATAATACTAAATGCCTACAGCACAAAAGCATCCTTATCACTGTAAGAATCCACCCTAATAAGAGTACAAAATATGTGAGAGCTCTTACTGAAATATTCTGTGATAAATTAATAAATAAAATATTAAAATTACCTGCAAAACAAATTTCTGGTCAATAACCTTCTTGCCGATAGTCGGCTGGAAGTCGGTCGACTCGAGGAAGCGTAGGAAGAACTCGTAGACGAGCTGGAGATGAGGCCACGACGCCTCCAGGGTCGGGTCGTCCTCTTCAGGGTCGAAGTCGGGATTTTCACTTGGCGGCAGAGTGCGGAACAGGTTGGTCGATATCTACAACAAACAAACAAATAATTATAAACACACATTGGCAAATACAGTGCAAACTATATAAAGCGAAATTGAAAGTGATCGGATCCTTTATTGGGTTATAATTTTCATCAAACGAAGATACGTAATAAATTGTAATTTTACAAATAGGTATGGAAATAACAAAAAGGCTTACATTGTTTTGAAGAGTACTACACATATTTAAGTGGAGTAATTTAATATTGAAATATGAAATATTACAAAGTAACTTAGTATGATTTAGTTGTCCCAGATATTTAACTGACAATTCAATAATTGGAAGTAGGAAAAATGTGAGACAACAGTAATATTCAATAACAGAACTTTCATCCAGCATTTAATTTGAGATCTATTAGATGTGAATTACATGCATGACATAGTATTATATCAAATTATATATTTTATGCACTTAGATAAAAAAAAATGATCTTCATAATCATTGTATAAATTTTTTGACAAGGCTTTATTTTTCATATTAATTTGATTTTTTTACGTGTTACGTCCAAACCTAACATTCGAGGTTTCGAACTCTTTTTCATTATTAGGATATTATAAGTAAACAGCTCAGTTTGTGTTTAGTGTTTGGTGGTCTCCCCCAAATTGTATAAAAAGTTGGACGTTATTTTTGCACTGAATGATACTCTGGTTGTAAACATACAAAAACACATTGAAGTGTACACAGTTAAATTTTGTAAACCTATTAAGTAATAAGATAAAATTATACCCATGACTTAGACAGTGACCATGTTATGATGACCCAGAGGGAGAGGAACATCAATCATTCTCCTGCCCTGTTTCCTCTAAGTGGGATCATCACAACATCACCACGCCGTTCTATTAACTTTCACCTAAGTACGAACTCCTTTCTTGTTCGTTTCATCTTTCACCCAATCCATGAACGTTTTCTGAGGTCCTTACCTTCCCATCTTCCACATTCATCTCTAAAACTCTTTTTGCTACACGCCAGTAACCATAACCAGTAAAATTATAGTCCTACAATATCAGAGGTAGACAATTTGGCAATGAAAAGGACGTTTCAAGGTTACTTAATTTTTCCATTTTATTATTTTTTGTATGTTGAGAAACGCTGATCTACTCTTTATCAGTGCTTATGTCATAATTCTGATGTCACTCTCTTGGCATGTTGCAAGCTAAGCTATGAAATTCTATGTGAATGCGATGCTATATTATTTAATATAAACCGCACAGTATCCATTTCCATTGCCTTATCCACACAAAAACGAAAACAATGACCCAATGTAAAAGATAGATATTTTAATTCATCCTAATAGTATAAAAGCGAATATTTGTTTGTTACTCTTTAACGCCTAACTATTTTTCATTGAATATTGTACACACATTGTAAGGGTATAGAAAAAGCACCTTTTAACGCGAAAAGAATTCTCGAGAAAAAGCGATCGAAGCCGCGGGTAAAAGCTAGACAATCCCTACTAATATTATAAATGCTATAAATATTATATTATAAAATAGTTCTGTCTGTTTGTTACGCTTTCAAGCCTAAACCAAGTAACGATTTGGATGACATTTGGTACAACGATAGACTTGACCTTGGGAAAAATATATGCTACATTATGTTGCGAAAAAAAAAGGGTTGAAGGGATTGCAATAAGGGTTGAAAATTTGTATGGAAATTGGTCATTATTGACGATAAAACCATGAAATTTTGCTTTTACGCACTTGATAAAAAAAAGTTTGAAAAAAACATTTGTGAAATTATGACCTTTGTGGGGTTGAAATAGGGAATTAAAGTTTATATGGAAATTCGTCATTACTGAAGATTAAAGCATGAAACTTCGAATTTAGGTGACCGATAAGAAATAAATAAATATTTGTTCTAGCGTTGTTGAGATATCGACCTTTGTGGGCATGAAATAGGGGTTGAAAGATTGCATAGAAGTCTTGGAAGTTTAAATAAAATCACGCTTGCACATCTAACCATGACGGATCCCAAAACGGATTTTGATAAAATTCGGTATAAAAAATTAATTTCGGTAAAAAACCTTGGAAAAGGACATAGGCTAAAAAAATACTTGAAAGGGTTGAAATAAAGCAAGTAAGTTTATATCAAAATTTGTCATTATTAAAGATAAGACAATGGAATTTTGTTGTTGATATCGAAGATAAAACCATGAATCTTTGTATTTGGCACTTGATGATGATGTTTTTGAAATTTAGACCTACACGGGGATTTGTATGGAAGTCCAAACAAAATTATGTACAAAACTCCAAGTTTCATACACAATGATCGATGCGCCTGATCAAACTTGCAAAATCTTCTAGGAAACGATGGAAAAACAAAGTTATTTGCAATGAATCAAAGCAGATTATATGTGTAGTATTAGTGAAAAAAGTATCCTCAAATATTAAAAATGCTGCCGTCATTAACTATTCTACACAGACAAAATAAGCCGAAAAAAGTGATTACCTTATATACAGAAATTGTAAAGAAGACGTAAAATACTAGTACATATAGTCATCACCCATATGTTTGTAGCATACTGCCAATCTAATAAATATACACATTATTGTTGTTTCTATGCTTAATATCTATTTTAAAAGACCATTTTATTTTACAATTTTTTACACATAAATGTAAGTATAAACTTATTTATCCAAACATGTATATATTTGTATACATCTGAAGTGAAAATTTTTAGTGAAAATTTGTTCCGAAAAATCAGTTAATTTAAATTATTGAACAACTTCCCTGCCGACAACATAGAGTGTGAACGTAGAGTTCACTTATAGGCGACATTATCCCACCGCAAATGAGGTTTGACTCAACACTATAAAAAAATGTCTATTAACTGAGATTCAGTAGCTTCATTTATTATTTATGAGCGCAGATCCTAATTAATGTTTTAAAAAGTAATCATATGTAAAAACTATTTAGGTAATTTGTTGCAATTTTCAATACTTTTACTAATGAATTGTAGACAAATCGAAAAAGATACATCTAACAATTTTATGTATTGTAGTATTTTTACAATGTAAAATACTACAACTGTCACTTCATACTTTGATTTTTAAAATCCAAGTATGCATATAGTTTAGCGATAATGGCCTAATAGTACCTTGAGTCAAAATCTTAGGTTATTCAGAAATTTATCAGGCTTATGCTAATAAGTTTATATTATCAGACTTAACTCACATAACAATGTTCCTTGTCCTCTAAATAGAATTACTTAATTATTTAATACCTTTGTGATATTTAGAAACTAATAAGGATAACTGAAGACAAAAAAGGAGGAAGTTTGTGCTATAGAGTTCTATACTATAGTTATAGTAGCATTAAAAAGATATATAACATATAACAAGATAAGTTGTTATATGGAGCAAACATAACCGCCAAGTATGTATGGATAGACATATGGATGTAGAAGAAGCGAGAGAAATATAGAATCGCATCAAATGGAAATCCATATTTATAATAATCTCAACCTACCCCTCTGGGTTACAGGCATGAGTGTTTATTTATTTTTCATTAAAAAATTTCAAAACTTTAGGTTAGTGAGAAATAATTTTATATTTCCACTCACCCCATGTTATAGTTAATGATAGGTATTATTTAATGAATGTAATATTTAGCATTGAAATATAATTGATTGGCGAATGTAGTTGTTATAGATCAGATGAAAAAAGTGATACTGCTAGTTTTAATTTTGAATGCCTCATAGGCGAAGATAATAAATATACTAGTATTTCATTTTAAAAAAATCAATAAGTCCAACTGACTGCACCCCTATAACCCTACGGGGAAAATATGAATCAAATGACATCCCTTTTTCTTTTGTTCACTCTTCAAAATCAGTTTAGCCCTTTAGGCTGAAGGTCATATTGAAACAGATATACATACCAACATAAATAAAAGAATATTTAAATACTTGCGAAAAACATTACTCACCAGTCAGTTTAAAATAATCAACAAACGAATGTATTGTTATATTGTAATTATTAAACAAAAAAAAGTATAGAGTCAACACTCAATTGAACAATGTTTTAAAGTCTAAAAATTTAACATTCAATCAAAGAGCTAAAAAAGGAGTTGATACATGACCAGGGCGACTTAACATAAATGGACATTATAAATAATGTATGTGGGTAAATAGCAACATATTGGTCACCAAGTTGCACAAATATCACCATAACACTTTGCCACCTTTCACAGGTCGATTTGCATCAAAAATGTAAGACCTTAGGCTAAAACCTTAGGGCATAAAGGATTTTAGACGGTGCTTAGATTATTTATACACATTTTGATATATAATGACCTTACACTACAAAGTTAAATAAAAGAATTATAATAACTAGTAATTACTTTTCAATGATTTGAACATCTGTAATATTTTGTATGTAATATCTACAAGACAGGAAGATAGTTTTTGTTTAGGAAATGGATTAGTATTATACATTATGACCTATATATTACATTTGAGACGATTTTTAATAAATAATAGAATAACAAAGATTGTTGTAACAATCTAACTATTTAATTGAGTATAAAATTCATAACATTCGATATGAATTATACATTACATGTGTAAAGTTAAATTTCAAAGTTATTAAATTAGACATTTTGCATAGTTCTAATATATTTGATAGTTCTTACATTTTCAACATATTTATAATTAAATTATAGGTTTGTATAAGGCCTGTCAGTATCTATCCCTTGTTAGTCTCTTTTAACCTTTACTATGCGTGACTCTTTACTATGATAATATTTTACAGCCTTTCTAAATTTTACTTCTTTTCGCTTATATTATTTATCGAGAAATATAAATTGCACATTCTAAGTTTTTGGATGGCATAAATATACAATCAAATGGCTAAGATTAACATTTTCATGACATTAAATGTAAAGAACAATGACTTTGATGACTTAATATATCTTCATTAAAAAGAAACGATAACAGCAATTTATACCTAATTCTCTTGAAAAAAAAAATGCAAGTTTTTTTTTAGATTTTCAAGGAGATTAACATTGAGCGCACATCAGCCATCGGTGGCTGACACTAGACTTACCGTTTCGACCGCTTCAACCACCACTGGCTGACAGCGTGTAACATGATATAAAACTAAAAAAAAATACACTGGTTGTAGAAATTACAAAAAAAAAATATTTAAAATTTAATTTAATTTTGACTTATTACAGGATTAATGGATTTCATTAAAACATGGTAAACATAAAATCGGTTGTTCTTTACAGGCTGTGACAATTGTGACACAATTTAACATTACAAAATGTGAGCCTTTTTCCTGACCATTACTCTATCATCTTTCGTCACATTTTGTTACATATTTATAATATTTTCGTATTTCAGACTTTTTCTCAGATTTTTTTTTGGAGTTTTTGTTGTTTTAGCAGGCCAAACAGCAAAGAAAACAAAACAGACTTGGTGTATAACATGTTAAATAAACGCCTATATGGATCACCTTCTAAAAGTAAACTATCTTCTACTGCAATCGGAAACATTGGCCCTACAATTTCAGTGCTTCCTTATTAATCAGCATGGCACTCAACATGTTAACAATAATGATCAAGGGCAACATGACATTCTGGGACTATTGTACAAAAATTGTATTTATAACATATTATAATGTGTTTAGTAAAATGTTTATTTGTCTAAAAACATTTAACTACTTATGGCTGAACTTCTACCACTAGGCGATTGGTAGTCTATACTAATAAAGACAAAATATTTGACTATTTGTTCTGGATAAACTCAGAAACTACTGAACCAATATCAGAAATTCTTTCACCATTAAAAAGCTCTTATGTCAATGTGAGTAACCTAGACTTTTTAATTTGTCTATATATCTATTTGCATGAAGCTGCAGTGGGTTGATAGTATGTAATAAAAATGTTAGTTAAATAATTTAAACATTACCATTTTAATAATCTCCGGGTACACAGGCTCAGTAAGCACTCCACGACCACCAGTGATGTACTCTACAAGCTCATTGAGTGTGGCACGTTTAATTTCCTTGCCCTTGAGATCAGCAACAGGATCCATGAAGTCAAATGCCACACAGCATTGCCGCAGTTTACGAATAAACAGTTCCTCCTGCTCGCTGTTTGGAACATCTGAAATGATATTTCAATATTGTTAATATGTGCTTTGGAAAAGAAAGAAATTTAAAAGTAATTATTTTAATACTTCAAGTGGAGAAATATCAAATATAAAAAGCATTGATAAATGACATTGTTTTTCTAAATTATGAAAAAAAAAATGCTAGCAGCTTCTCTCTAATTACTCAATCAGATAGTTTGTTAATAAAATTCATTATTTTATATAAAAAAATTACACAAAAGTATAATACAAAAACACATTTTTAGCAGCATATATGAATTGACATTGAATAGCAAATATAATTATTTTTCTCTTCTTTCATACATTATCATATATTGTATAAGCATTATGGATGCATATGTGCATAGATGCAACTGTGTTTACATAAACATCTAATTATTAAAGCCAACTGACTTTACTATTTATTATCTTCATAAACATTTAACTAAATAACCTTAAACAACATTACTATATAGCATAGGAGAAGTTTTCTACAACCTATTAATATTATTGACAATTGAATCTTACGAAAATCTAATTGGTTTCGTCATAAGATAATTCTTTTAATTGTCTTAGATGATCTTTGATTACAATAGTGCTTATAAACATTGTAGATAAAAGTGATATGAAGAAGTAGTAGAGATAAAGTGAATTACGCACCTTTGAGAAGTGGCAGCGCCTGAAGCTCCACGTCCTGTGTATTGCGGTAGCGGGAGGAACCTTGCGATTTCTTAGTTTTTTTCTTTAACGAACGCTTGGCGAACGGATCAATTCTATCCACAAACGTTCCCGAAGACATTTTGCTTATATAAAAGTGTCCCAAATGACAATATCGAGTGCGATCAATGCGATGCTTGTTTTGATTGGGATAGTGTCATGATCCGGTCCAATTGACGAGACAAACGCGCACTCCTAGTACAGTCGCAACAAAATAGTACGGCCTAAACAAACATTCCTTCGTCACACATGACGGCAATAGAGTGCTCACACTCAGGCCATTCTTTATACACTTCAAGATTCCACAACAGTTACGTAATTTTAAAACGTCTTTATCACCAAAATAACACAATAATAAAAAAGTACAATTCCATTCACAAAATTAGTTTTATTTTCTGAGGCGTGTCACGAATACTAGTAGGCAGAAGTAACATATACATACAAGCCTCGTGTAATATCAGCCGGTCAGTCGATGACAATTTAATTTCTCGACAATATTCTTCAAAATAGTTGATTTTTCAATGTTATAATACACAAAATGTCGAAACAAAACTATTATTGTCTTTCTCAGACGTTATTGAAAACTAAATCGACAATGACACAGGGCAAATTTTCAACACCAAAAATCTATCACCGTATTCTCGCCATCGCTCACCATCCGTTTCGACACACACAGTGAAACTAGATGCATTTTTCCGCTACACACGAAATTATTTCGATGTACTGCACTTTGACGAGAATAAATATAAACTTTTACGACTTTTTCCGCTTTGTCTAACGATTAATTTACAATTGCTACCTAGCTAAAAGACTATCATCACTGGTTTTGCAGTGAAAACGCCAGCACTCAAAAGTACCTATTTCTGAAAATAGATGGAGATATAAAAATGTTCCAATAACCAGTGTAAGTACTTTTTAAATGTAAAAGTAATAAAAAACCACAAATGAAAACGCCAAGACAGTAAAATATCTTAAAAAAATTATTAAAGTAATACACATTACCAAAATACATGAGATTATAAGATATCTAATAATAAATTATTTGGAGACGGATGATCATTTTAATTGGAATGCAAAGTAGCGTTCAAGAAGGATTACCAAATACAGATAAGCACAGCTATCATTATTTGATGGTAATGGTACAAAAAACTATATTTTTGGATAACAAATTTTAAAATCTAATATTATATTACGTTCTAAAGCGTATAGGTCCGTCAAATTAATCTATTAACTCTAAGTAATCGTTTCCCGTGAACTATTCTCCTTAGTTTGGATAAAAAAAAAGTTTAAATCATTATTTTGCTAGATAGAAATTAAATTTACTTGTTCAATATTATGACAGATATATAAGAGTAGTAATTGATTTACAGTATATTCGCGATAGTATTTTACACAAACGTTAATAGAAACTAAAATTTTATTTATCAAAAACAATTTGTCTTTTTTTCTTACTAATAATTATTAACTAAATATTAGGTGTAGTTCCTAATTTTAAAAAGGAATATTACAGGCTGCACCAAATTCTATACTGGACTGATAAATTATATTGTTTTGTGTATTCTCGATGACTTTTGTTTATCGTTATTTTTAGTAATGTTTTTTTGTATCTGTGGTTCCTGAGTACCTACGTTGAGAAAGCAGCTTTCTAAATTTCTTAGAACTTTAACTGTCTACAAAATATAAATTTTAGTAGTTTGATATTAGCAAGTTAAAAGTAATAATATAGTTTTGTGTCCTGTGTTGTGATGAACATAATATAGGCGTCATTCAGTAGAAGACTAATTAGAAAGCAACATGGAAGTACTGACAGTTCCGCCATGAATGCAAAATAAATAGAAATTGTGAAGGTTCCTAACTTTATTATTTGCTTTATATTTACTTGCACGCCATAAGCACTTAGTGATTATAATTAGGAAAACCAGTAGTTCAATTGACTCAAACTATGCGTGTGTGTGTGCGGATTCTAATAAATCGTCAATACTGGGCAAGACGATCCTATGTAGGAAGTAACTGCGAATATTTGGGCCTACTATGTTACTATATTCATTACTCCCACTAGATATATTTATACTAAAATTAACAAACTTGAAATGAGTTACCTTAAAAGAGAACTCTGAGCATACATTTTTGTAACACTTGCAAAATACCAACGCCTTTATCATAATTAGCATTTAATTCTCTGTAATTAAAAACAAGAAAGTTATTTTTAACAAATATTTTTAAGACATTCTAGTCAAGGACATTCATTCATTTAATTAAACTAAATAAATAAAAAAAATATCTTATACATTAAGGTTGCGTTTATTTGTTGTTAATCAACTTTTCCCTTCATAGATGCATTTTTGTTGTAATTAGAAATATATCATTTTCTAAAACTCAGCAATTTCTTCAGTTTTTATTGCAACTTGCAAAATTCAACAACAACAATTAATTGCAACATTCCTTTAGGAAATAATTGACGCAGATTTTCCTTTTTGGTGTTTCTAAATTAGCTTGTCTATAGCTGCACTTAAAACGGGTCTATCAAAATTAATCCACTTGGTTATTTGGTCATGATACTTAAAAATGGTGTATGTAATAATATAAATTATTATTTAATTATTGCAATCTATTTATGAAAATCATTTTTCATAATAAGTGTCTATATAGAAAAGATTTTTTTAAGACAGCCCCTTAGTATGTCAAATTATTTATATGTAATTATTTAATAAGTTTGTTAGGTTGAATACTACTTAGGACAAACATTTAATTTGCCTAAAACTTTATTTCCTTTGTAATATCATTAGCATGCATCAATTCTGGGATGTATTAAAAAAACTGTGTCGAAGTTTTACTTTTTTAAAGTAATCTAGTACTTTGACTTAAATGGCTTGCCGGGGAAGACTAATTTAACAGATAAAAAAATAGTTATATTTAAAATACACTCTCGCACTCCTGTACTGTTGTAACAACTTAGAGAAATGCACTCACAAAAATAGTGTTATAAAATTAATGTATGTACATACATAACAGTCACATCCGTAACATAGAAGGGTAGACAGGGTTTCCATTTGGTGAAATCTTGGCACACCTGTCTCTTCTACATTCATATATCTACACATCATTCTTATCAGTTACGGTTACTCCTTACTTTTCTTACTTCTTTCTTCCTCCTTACTTTAAGATGTCACTAATTTCATTGATATAAGAGTATGTAAAAATATTAAACAAGTGCCGACACTCTTAACCCATTGGTCCCTTGGTCTTAGCTCACCTTTCTTGTTTCTTTATTTATACATGCATCTTTTATTTATAAAATTTTTTTACTAGTACCTACAACTATTGAGCAATGATTGGTTGTAGGTACTAGTAAAAATAAAATGGTAATAGATAATAAGATCATTCATTAAATGGAGGTATGATTCTTATGAATTTCATTTGATGAGTGAGGTGCCACAAGCCCCAGCCTCTTGCTCTTTTATCTTTCTCCTCATCTTCTTTTCATCTATTTCCCTCCATATCCCTTTCTTTTCATTCAAAAAGGCTGCGGAGCCCATTCTTAACTCTTTCTTATTAATATGCTTTGGTCACTTTGCACTTGTTTGCCCCGTTCAACTATAAAAATGTTGTCAAAAGATCATTATTTCACAGAAAACCTTTACTATGTAGTAACACAAAACTGCTATCATTTGTTTGTTAGTGGTGGTAAGCTAATCAATGAAATTTCATGATCTATCTATCTCAGGAGAAAAAAATGAATTTGAATGCTGTTTTCTTTCTGCTTTGTCACATCATTAGGTACCTAAGTTCTGTTAGTATACATTATTAGTCACTTTATGGTTTGTAGCTCAAATCAAACTAATCATGGTAATTTATTAATGTTTATTTTAATATATCATTTATTTATTTTAAAATTAAAGTTCTAATGACTTGTATTTCAAATGAAGTTTGATTCATGATTTAGTATGAAACTTAATTTATTATTAACTCAAATAAAATACACAGGACTAACCTGTATATTTTATTTCAGGATGACACATATAAAATACACAAAGTCATACATTTATTTCCTGTTTAAATGTGAAGTTAGTGTGAACCAACATACTACAGTAAAATTACCTCAAATGCATACAATAAATGTATACATGATAAAGATAATTGGCTACTCACATTAATTTAGAAATTATTTTAATGAGGATGATACTATTTAAGCTTTTGGTTTGAAGTGGTCATTATGCCATAACATTGAATTTATTAAGCTGTTGCCAGAAATATAATAATTGTAATGTCTATTTTGAATCATCTGATTTGAAAAGTTACAGCTGAACTACTCATTTTACGCCACTACTTTGTCATCCTCACCAATTATGTAACTTAAATGTTAGTACATTTGTACACTTTGATGAAGTTAAGTACAGTAATTTAAAAAAAATAAACACACTTGTGATCCAGAAGGGTAGGCAGAGATTACCGATATCCATTAGTCTGATTCCCGGCGGTCTTCATCTCTTACTTTTTCTTCCATACATTTACTCATACTGACTTAACTGTTATAGTTAATATGCCATAATTCTGATTGCTAAAAGTGTGTATAGGAATTGCCTACCACTTTCACTACATAAATTTGCAATGTCACTTTTCCTTTCAACATATCACACCCAATGTAATCACTGCAACATCTATCCTACCATCAAGCTACCTTTCTCTTATATAATTATTTCTATTCTGTAATAATAATTAATGGCATGCAACAGCCATAGTCTAATCAGATTAAGTTATTTAGATATTTGTTTGGTTACATGTGCACTTGCTGTTGCTAAATTTATGTTGTTATGCTTTTATTTTTTGTTCCAGGTGCTGGACATAAGTCAGGACAGACTAGAAACTTCACAATGTTGAGAGGTGGGCGTGGCGGCCGTCACAGTCCGGAGCTGTATCCCCACACTCTAAAGTGCTCCAACGCGAGCGACACCAGCTCAGCCTACAGTGGCAGCGACACCATGACTTCGGTACACAGTTCTTTAGACATGGACATGGAGGTAGACCTATCAGGTCTCCTTGAGTCCATAGTGGATTCGGATGAGGAAGAGGATTTGGAAGAGAGTATGGATAGCCTTACAGTGCGAGATGCTGTAAGAGACTGTCTTGAAAAAGATCCAAGTGACAGAACTGACGAAGATATTGAAATTCTGTTAGAATTCACGCAACATTTGAAAGCTTTCACTAATATGACTCTCACAGTTCGTAAAGCACTTTGTGCAGTGATGGTCTTTGCAGTGGTAGAAAAAGCTGGAACAGTTGTAATGAATGATGGAGAAGAACATGATTCTTGGTCAGTGCTCATTAACGGCCATGTAGGTATAGAACATCAAAATGGGGAAATTGAATATCTTAATGTTGGTGACAGCTTTGGGATGGCGGAAGCTACACTTGAAAAACTATATCACAGAGGCGTTATGACGACGCGATGCGATGACTGTCAATTTGTTTGTATCACACAAACTGATTATTATCGCATTCTACATCAAGGTGAGGAGAATATACGGAGGCATGAAAATGAGAATGGCGTTGTAGTTTTAGTTACGGAATATAGAGGTGTTGCTGGAGACTCAGCACATCAACAAGGACACGTAGTCATAAGAGGGACACCTGAACAATTAATGCTTCAACTGATTGAAGACAACTCACGAGATTCAACTTATGTTGAAGATTTTCTGCTGACACATCGAACCTTTATAGAAAGTCCTCTTGTGGTTGCTAAACAATTGCTTGCCTGGTTCTCTGAACCTTCCGATCGTGATAAAGTTACTAGAGTTGTGTTACTTTGGGTAAATAATCATTTTACAGATTTTGAAACTGATCCAAATATGATGGAATTTCTCGAAAACTTCGAAACAGCATTAGAACGCGAGAAAATGGAAAGTCAATTGAGATTACTTAATATAGCTTGTTCTGCAAAAGCGCGAACAAGAAGCGTCACTTTGTCCAGATCTTCAAGAGATGAACTTTTAAATTTCACAGTACTCGGTGGTTATGAAAGAGGTTATGGTATTTTCATATTGAAAGTGGAAAAACACTCAAAAGCTGAAGATGTAGGTTTAAAGAGAGGAGATCAAGTCCTCGAAGTAAATGGTCAGTCATTCCAACACGTAAGTCATGCTAAAGCCATGGAAATTATTACGGGTTCTACACATTTAAGCATCACAGTTAAAAGTAATTTATTAGCTTTTAAGCAAATGTTACTAATGCCCGAGAACTCGCCCCGACAAAGAGGTTGTGCGGTGCGCTGGCAAACAGACCCTAGAGCTCGATTGTCTACAGCCGAATTATTGAGTGATGACCCTATAACACTAAATTCCGTTTTTCAATCTCCAACTAAGAAACCTCAACCGATGAGCGTAAAAAAAGAATCACAAAAAGGTTTTATGACTCTCGGACCAAAAAGACGACTCCAAAAAGCTTTAATGAAAATGAATATTTTACCGAAAAATACTATCACTGATGGTATTCACACTGATGATAGCATTCTTTCCAATTCTGAATCGTTAAACAAGGCCAACTCGAGCACTTCTTTCTATAGTTCTCACAGCAACCCAGATTTAATATCGATATGTTACGATGAATATCAATCGTCGGATTATCCCGAACACGTACTCAAGGTTTATAGAGCAGATCAAACTTGCAAATATCTTTTAGTCCACAAGGAAACGACAGCTAGAGAAGTAGTGATGTTAACATTGCAGGAGTTTGGTATAACTGATCCCAGTTCTAACTTTTCTTTATGTGAAGTGTCAGTGGCACAAGGCGGCATCATTAAACAACACCGTCTTCCCGACCAGTTGCAGAACCTTGCCGAAAGAATCGGTCTTAGTTCTAGATATTATTTAAAAACAAATGGCATTAGTGAGACTCTAGTACCTGATGAAATGGCGCCTGAACTTCTGCGAGAAAGTGTGGTTCACTTCTTGCAACTAAATGCAGTCGAAGTTGCTGTTCAATTAACTTTACAGGATTTCTGTATATTTAGACAAATAGAAAGCACTGAATATGTCGACGATTTGTTTGAGTTGAAAAGCAGATATGGAACACCTATGCTATCACAATTCGCTGGTCTCGTTAACAAGGAAATGTTTTGGGTCGTTACGGAAGTCGTCAATGAACAAAATCTCGTTAGACGGTCCAAAATTATTAAACAATTCATTAAAGTGGCTCGTCATTGTAAAGAATGCAAAAACTTTAATTCCATGTTTGCTATAATTTCGGGATTGGGACACGGAGCTGTATCTAGGTTAAGATTGACATGGGAAAAATTACCTACGAAGTACATTAAGCTGTTTTCTGATTTACAAATGCTCATGGATCCCTCGAGAAATATGTCTAAATACAGACAGTTAGTGACGACGGAACAAGGACGTTCGCCAGTTATACCATTCTACCCGGTCGTGAGAAAAGACCTGACATTTATTCACCTTGGAAATGATACTAAAGTCGAGGGTATGGTCAATTTCGAAAAGCTAAGAATGATCGCTAAGGAGGTGAGAGCTCTCACGAATATGTGTAGCTCCCCATATGACCTTTTAACATTACTCGAGTTAGGAAAGCAGCCGCCTTCAAACGCTATGGTCGCCCTCAACCAGCTGACGACAGGCGTGCAACAAGGTCAAGTCACTGTCAAAAGAAGGAAAAAATCCTCAAATGTTCCAAATCCCAAAAAAATGTTCGAAGAAGCTCAAATGGTGAGACGCGTAAAGGCATACTTAAATCGTATGCACGTGGAAACAGACGAAGAGCGCCTGCACGCGCTGTCTTTAGAATGTGAGGGCTCCGGGCCGGCTCCTCCGATGCCCCGCCGACGACATCCGTCGCCTTCATTGTCGACAACTAGCAGCGCATCGTCAGCGAGCGAGAGTAAGAAAAGTTTTGCGGGTAACAAGTTCGGCGCTGCGTCGCCGCAAGCGGTTCGAAAATTGCTCGCTCTGTCTGAGCCCGCCAAAACCAGGCCGCATCAGCCAAGACCGCCGCCGTCCGGGCCGTCGCCGTGTTCGCATCGTAGAGACGGCACGGGGCCGGGTATTTGTTGCGCCCGCGCGGCGCACGAGAGATCGCACTCGGACACGCCCACGCCTTTGCCAGTGGATTTATCGGCGGAAAGCAGTAGCGTGACGTCACTCGTGAACCTGCCGCTTCGTAAGACGGGTTCCGCAACGTCAAGTGACAGCGGACACGGGTCGTGCACGACGGCGAGCTGCGTGCGGCCCGTGCCACCGCCGCGCATGCCGCAGGCGCCCTACACGCTGGCGGCGCAGGTGGCGCGCCTCGAGCGCCTGAGCCGCGCGCACTCGCACGAGGGCGTCACGCGCCCCTACGACTACTATCACGACGCGCCGGACGATGAGGACGACGACCAACAAGTATCGGCCGTTTGAACTTTTAAATACTCTTATTAAAATCTATCTACATAGTTCAGTTTTGTAATCTCACTTGACTAATAGAGAGCACGTGTTATGTAATTTTTTCTTATAGATATATCATAAAAAAATCGATTCATGTATGTACTCCTTACAACTAAAGTATGAAGACTGTATAATTTATTGTAAGAACTTGTCCTAGTGTTACATATTGTAAAATTGAGTTAAGCCATGCCTCTATTCTTATCATTAAATAATCGTAATATAATGTGACCCCACCATGTTCCAGTTATACCTAGAGATGTTTGATGTGTACCAATAGTAGGAGATTAATAATCCACCGCTGGTATTTCTATTGTCTACATTCCTTTGTTTGTATATTTTTAATTTTCATTATTTATAATATGCAACTTAGACCAAATAATAATTAATGTACCTTTTAATATTTACTATTCGATTTCATTTTAATAAATGTATGTTGTAGTAATGTTTTGGTAGCTTTGCGGACCAACGCTGAGTTTTGATGTTATTCCTTAGGGTAGCAGTTTGAAATCTGTTTATATCATGGTTTTAATTATTGTAATTGTAAATAATAAAACTATATTAATTATGTACTTCGAATAACATTTCTTCTTCAATACATAATATATAAAGATTCCTTGTGAAATTACGTATTTTCCCCGAGACTCCTTATCGTGTTCATTTCCAACTATAATAACTGCCTGGGCTTCGCTCGAGTGGATAGATATATTTTATTTTCCAAGTCAAATTCACTTCGTGCGAAAACAACAACATTAAACAGAAATTATCTGCAGGGTGTATAATAAAACGCAATGAAAATATATCTTTAACAGTATACGTTTTAGTGCCAGAGGTTTTTAAAAATCCATGTCGAATTGTGCCATGAAGCGCGATAGCGCTTCCGTCATTTGTCAGCGAAGAATGCCGATCGACGCGGTCGTGCTGCCCTTTTTTGTCGAAATATGCCACACGGCGCAGTCGCGCTTCAGAGTGATAGGCAATTTTTTAATCGTAACAATTTCATCAGTTGCGTTACAAAGGTTATAAGGACTCGTCTGTACTTACGTTAGGATGACGTCACTACCGAAATCGTATCGAGCTCTCGATAGTTGACAGAATATTAGAGATGGGATATACTAGGTAAATCGCGTACTTAGTATTTCGAGTATGAGTATTTGTAAATAC
>DWLR01000849.1:0-21559 GCA_018246295.1 Papilio alexanor hazarajatica | reverse complement strand
AAATTTCATGCAATCTTAATATAAAATTTTTCATACAACAAAAACATAATATTTCAATAAGTTAGATTATTGTTCAGGAATTAAATTCGGATGTTTACTTGTCAAACTGATATATACATTCAGAGTGTGATCTGTAAAAATCTGAATTTGATATACAAAAGCCCGAATTTGAAGTATTACAACTGGACTATAGTTTTTTATTATACATTAAAATACTAGAAAAGAAAAACAAATTTCAAGAAAAGAAAATTTAAAAATGTGGACACACAGAATTAATTCAGAATTTAATAAGTTTTGTATAATTTATAAATCAATTATATTTATTATGTAAGCTGCATGGGATAATCCTAGTAATAAAAAAACCCATTCATCATATATCCCGAAACGTAGTATAAAATAAAGGTAGGAACAAATATAGCTAATACTTTTCACGTCGAAATACTTCAATAATTATTACAATATCTGTGTACTAAATTTACCTCTTAAGTACAGTGGCAAAAATATTTATGAACATTAAGAAAGAGCAAGCAATCATTGCTATAACGAGAGTGGAAAACTAAAAGGAAATTTTGCAATATTATGATTTTTTAAATATCTCACCCCATTGCTCTATTGTAGCCAACCACATATCCTATATTTATATTAGACAAAATTAAATATTTGATTAAATGTCTTTGCTTAAATGAGTGTTGGGTATCCTAACAATAGTGTCTCTAGTACCCACCTTATCTCCGTCTATGAGGGAACCTGAGCTATGTTTCTTTGATTTTGGTGCAAGAGGTGGAACTTCACTGCAAGTCGACCGATTGTCATCGGTTACTTTGGAACTGGAACTCGCTGCACTGAATTTCTTTAAGCTCCCAGTTGCTAAGGAACCGTTGGAGGAGGAACAATGTGGTGGTAAGAGAGGGGCTCGTTCTTGTAGATCCTTAGTGGATGTAGTGGGTCTATGAGAACAAGAGCTTCCAGATTCTGATACAGCGACCTCTGGACAACCGCCCGCCTGTATCCAGTCTTGTATTCTGAAATAGGTTTGACAGGAAATAAGATTATTTATTTTGATAATATTTGACTCAATCTGGCTAATTCCTAGGTGAAGAAATTTTGAAAATTGTATAAAATAAACGTATGCTCAAATTAATGTTGTAATAGTAGTAACTAAAATCAAGTCTTGCTATTAAATTTTGTAAAATGGGCAGGCCCATTAAAAATTATACTAAACTGTGAAAAGCTGCATTTTAAAAAAGTTTGTTCAAATGTGTAACCAAGATTAAAAATTACATTGGTCGCTTTGGCACACAAATATAATGGTCTATCTGCAGGTGGATGGATGCAAGCATATCAGAAATCTACCATTAAATACAACACCCATAAAAATCTATTTACAACTGGAGAGTAGTGTGGAGACACAACCACATTAATTGGCTTTAGTTCAGGAGTCAACAAATGTCAGACCGCGATCCTATTTTGTACGGTATCTTAACTTTGGTTAAAAAACAGTGCAATAAAAAAATAAATTATCTTTTAAGATTAAGTTTATTTGGCCCACTTGGAAAGTCATTTGGCGTAAAAAAAAATAGAAACAGCTCACGACAGTCACTTTTTTTTTAAAAATATGAACCCCAAACAAATCTAATTGGCGATCCCGGATTTAGTTTATCAAATAAGAGATGTGTGTGTATTTGTCCATCCGGTTATAAATTATTAGAGAAAGCAAATGCGCTTTTACTTTACATACAGCAATTATTAACAGAGTAAACGTAATGCAGCCAACCGTCACGCATTCCACTGACGATACGGTATCAGTTATAAATAAGTAGCAATTAGTGCATCTCTTAAACCTCTTATAGTAATTATATATTCCACAATTATATAACTGACAGTTATGGAAAATATAATTAGGTACCTAATATAATCGTACCTTTGTTGTGTGATGTATTTATGTATTATTTTTTGTTGTCAGCTTATGTACAAAGATCTTAGTGTAATAACCGTGTAACAATCAGAATTGCCGTGGATTGGCTGTCAGTCTCTTTGTTAGAAAAGGGGGTATTTATAAATAAGTAACAAAGATGAAGAGGTAATAATATGTTATAGTGAAAAAGCTTTGTAGCACGTCACCGTCGTCGTAACTGCAGCTATTTTATTTTGATCACAGTTACAGTATCAGCCTATGTCGAAATCGAGATTTCTCTTTTACTAATTAGCGAGCATTCAGTAATTTGAAGTGTAACATAGATATTGAGCCTAAATCTATTAATAAATTATTGTTACCTGTTAACAATATCCTCAAAATTGGGTCTCCGCTGCGGCGTGTGCTTCCAGCACTCGCGCATGAGAGCGTACATCGGCGGCGGGCAGTTGGTGGGCGCCGCGAGCAGCTCCCCGCCGCGCACCATCGATATCACCTCTTGATTGCTGTAGCTAATCACCAAAAATCACATTATGATACTTGTAACAATATAATAAGCACTAATAATAGTTTAGAATACATAAGATAATGGATTCAAATCCATGCAATATGTTAAAAAAATTAATACTAAAATATTTGATTGTAAACACATCTAAAAAAAAAAGTAAAGATTTCCCAAGTAACTATTTTAAAGTCATGTTGACTAGTGATACACCTTACCTATTACAAAAATTCTTGAATTTTAAGAATGTTCAAATGATGCAGAAGAGATGCTAAAGGTTAAAGAGGTCAGATATTTTTTGCCTGTCTCCACCTTTCTACCTTAAATAAGTTAGTCATTATATGACTTTTTTATACTTAAAAAAGTAAATGATTTAAATTTTATTATTTAAACTAAAGTAAAATCCTGTTCTGACCCTAGTTAAAGTTGGAAGAGGATTGGCAGATGATGATGGTATTAAAATGCAACTATACTATTAAGCACACTGATACAATCTATATATTGCTTATGAACTAATTATAGAGATGGAAAGAAGACATAAAGTAAGGTAACTGACTAACCATTAAGGCACCTTTATGCAAAGACATTCTCATAGCACTTGGCACCGAAAAAAAAACAATGTTCCGTCTGCTAAATCCATCAGAATTAAACCGCGAAAAAAAAACAAAGTCCCAGGTGTTTCAAATTATAGTCTTCTTACGTTCTGTAGGACACTAGCACCCTATCTATCTCGCGCCCTAGACATGTTGAGTAAGGAATAATCGCCTTTGACTACAATCGTGAACCCATTCTTCTAACTGATTTGAACTACTTACTTACCCATAATAAGGTTGAAGACCATAACTGTATATTTCCCATAGCACTACTCCATAAGACCATATATCACTTTCTGTTGTAAATTTTCCATACAATATTGATTCTGGTGGCATCCATCTAACTGGCAAGAGACTTTTAGACTGTACCTAAAAAAAATACAATTGACCAATGATAAACATTTATAATACATATATTAATATGTATTTAAACACAAAGGATCTAAGACTGATTTATTAATGACACGTAAAGAAATTGAAAGGTATAAGATAAAAAAAAACAATATAAAAAATACTTACTCTATAATAATCTGAACTATAAATATCTCTTGAAAGACCAAAATCAGATATTTTCACTATAAAATCATCAGAGACCAAGCAATTCCTAGCAGCTAAGTCCCTATGCACATAATGATGTGAGGCAAGGTATTGCATGCCTGATGCAATATTTAATGCAATATTTAATAATCTCATAGGTGGCAACCCCTTTCCAGAAGGAGGAGCTCTTCCCATAAGAAATTCATGAAGATCCCCACGAGCCATAAACTCAAACAACATACATAATGGCTCTTCTCTCAGTGCTACACCAACTATACAGACAATATTTTCATGGCTTAGCTCCGAAATCAAATCAATTTCACGTCTAAAGTCTGCTTGCGTTTTTGCTGAAGCATTTTCTTTTAAAGCCTTTACTGCAACATACTGGGTCTCACCATTTTTCTTCAAAGCTCCTTTATAAACTTTACCAAAAGCCCCCTCACCAAGTTCTTCCAAAAACTTAATTTGTGATAAAGAATATTGAGGAACACGAAGTACGCCATTGCCCCTCACATTCCTGGTCAGATGCGGCTGATTATTTATATTTTGATTAGACAAAAGTTCATTCATTTCAATAGGGGAATTTAATCGGGAGTTACCGTAAATATTTTTATCAGCATTCGGAAGATTAATATCTCTTATTGTTGCAGCATTGCCTTTATTTTTATGTCTGTAGCAAAGACAGGCCACAAGTCCAATAATTACCAAAGTCACAAGTAAAAATATAACTAAAATATATATCCATATTTTATGTGCACATTTTGGTATGTCACAGATTTGTATGTCTGTCTTTCCACCTATATCCACAATGCACCAAGGTTGAGTATTAAGTCCGCCTGGATTTCTGCAATAACTATGTCTTCCAGTAAGTTCAGGGTAATCAGAAGGCTTTACACGAAGCTGCATGGACCACTCTACGCATGGCATTCCATTATTAGCAATATTTACTCTTCCTAAATATCCACTGCCATTCTCCCAGTAGCACTCATCATCCGACACCATCATGGTCCCTATATCAATTTTCAAGCAATCAGGGTCATCTTCTGGCAAGTCCTGGCACTCCTCCAGGGTCAGCTGTTGACCAATGTGAGGATGTCTTTTAGCAATGGCATACTCAGTTTGACACAACTCATTTTCTAATATTTCACAGTCTTGTTTACAAACCCTTCTAAGTACTGTAGAATTATAGCGGTAATTGAATATATTGGACGTTGAATTCTTACTAGATTTTGCATTTGGTACAAAACCCTTGGGTAAATTCTCAAATACAATTTCTGGTAAATCATCATCTAGATGATCATTCGGTATGTTTAGCAATTTTCTTGCTTCCTTAAAGAAATTTTTATTTATTGTTGCAGGATCCCTACAGATTGGAAATGTTGAGTAACAGAGACTTGGCACTGCGTAGCCTTCACAATGTGAACTTATATCTTTTGAAAACTTGGTGACTTTTATGGCTTTCGATAGTTTGTCTTCTAGAATGGCCTGAGTTGTATCATAAGGGATGTACACAAACTTACGTTTTAAATGTGCTTTGCATTCAATTCCAACATATTCTTGACACAAAGGCTCGAGCTTGCGAGGAATGGACAAATTTTGGGGCTTTAAACTACTATCAACAGTCATGTCTTCAAACTTCAATTCTGGAGTTGTTTTCATACTTACTTCAAACTCATCACTTACTCCAATATTGGAAAATAAAGGTGTATAAGTTGGTAATTCATAGTTTTCGACAACTTCCAATTTCTTCTTAATTTCTAATTTTGTTGTGAGCTTTTTTTCATGATTTTGTTTTATTACACAGGAATAGTTACCTTCATCAGCCAAATCTATGTTTTTCAATTTAATACTTGTTCCTATTGTTCCATTTGTTTTATCTATTATTGTAGAGATGTTTATTCTTTCGTTTTTTGAGAGCATTCTGTTATCTTTAAGCCAATAAGCTTTTAAATTTTTCATTAGTCTTTGTTGTATGTAGTCAGGAGGAGCTTCTTTTAACGATGTCTCAATACCCTCCTTGTACTTCGTGAAAGTCTCCACTTTAGTGAAATTCATTATAGCTTCACACCTGAGTCGGACGTCTGAACCTGGTGGTTTTCGTACGATAGACGGGAGGATTTTGGTAAAATAAATATTAAGATTTATATTCCATCCTTTTCGTTCTGGTGTTGAATTCCCCTTAATTATTGGAACCGAATCGGTTTTATCGATTTGTAAAGTACAACATTCACGTAAACAGCAGAAAGCAATAATCGTACAAAAGATATACATGACTGATGTTTTCCATAACACTTATTTTCAAAGCATTCCCTCTAAGTATGAATCACATGATAACTACGTAGTTCATTAATTTATTACAAGAAATCTGTAGAAGATTAAAAATATAGTAAGCTTATTCTTAATTGTTATTTAGATTTAATTAAATTAAAAGCCCGAGTAATACGACACTCTTTCAACAAAACCTTTCAGCAGACAACCAAAGAATACAAATGACAGACGAGACGAGAGCGAGACTGAACGAGACGACCGAAGCAAACTTAAGCACAACCAAAGAGTATTTAAGATTCAGTGGATTGTTTAGGTATAACTAATATTAAAATTCCAATAAAAAAATCTGTGATATTATTTAACTTAGGATACCTTACAAATTAAAGAGTTCCAAAACATAAAACACACCGCCAGTAGGAATAATGACTTTGACCAGTTTTGAAGTTTTTCCTTTAACATTAAAGGCTAATGATAAAAACACGTATGAATTCTTAGTGCACAGGTTTTATTAAAAAGTGTAACTTACAAATATAAACACTTCAAACAATATTGTGTTCCATCTTTAGTTCAGGTAAGGCAATTTAGGTATTCAAGATTTATTTATTCTAGTTCTTCGGCTAATTCTTCTCTTAGGATAAGTCCATCGAGTAGAGAAGAGTCAGGAGGTAGCCACTCGCAACTTGTATCTTCAGACGAACACACCTATAAAGAATAATGTTAATTTTTCTTTTTCAACATCTAATTAACAATAGATTTAATAGACTTAAGTCTTAAGTGTTTTGTCCAGCAAAGTTCCGGAGACTAGTTAAAAATAAGGTTAACAAAACATAACATGTTTTAGCCCAAGAGCCAAGAGCAAATAGTTATAATTCAGACTTTTAGTAATCATAGGAAATATTAAATTATTATACTAAAGGCAACATACATATTGACAGATTTAAGACAGCCCTGTTTGGATTTAATGGATTTATTACGAGACGTGTACCGTAGCTATAAATGACTTAATGACATAATCAAAATTATATTTTGTTTTTGTTAAAAAATTAAAAGACTATTTTATTAAAAATGCGGCAGGTCCGCAAATATAGATCAACCATAAAATATTTTTTGCACCTGACATTTGCAGTTAACGGCTTCCACGAAGTGGTAGATATCTGTTCCGGGCTGCACTCCGGGATCGCAATTCTGCAGCTTGACGGAGGCGGGGCGACGTTCTCCGTGCACGCATACTGGATGGTAGGATTCTTTGTATGGAAACTGCCAGTGAGATATCTGTAATCGATATGTTGATCATAAAATATATGACTTTTGTCGCTTCTCATATACTAACACAAGCGTTTGAGATTAATTGGGATGGAAAAAAAACTGTCAGATTTGTTATTTGATTCGCCGTCATCTGTTTTGATAGAGGAAGTACTTAATAATCTACAAATAGTTCTGTGGATTGATTGAAGAGATTACATTAGGTATAATCGCTCCTGTAAAGAAGCCGTCTAAGTGTTTTCCATTGCAGTGTCTATAACTATGGATTAATGGGCAAATGTCTATTGCTTTTAGTTCTAAAGTGAAAGCCGATAAGGGAAATAACAAAATTACCGACGTTTACTATTTTAAACCGACTTGAGAAAAGGAGTTTTATATTTTTTTATGTTTGCTCAGAACTTCATCCTTTCTAATTTTTCCATTTAATTTTGAACAATCATTGAACCTTGGGTTCCGAAGATATATTGTAAATTCTCACATGGTAGGTTTAAGACAAGTCTTGTTTGGGCTTAAAGGATTTGTAATAAGACATACCGTGTCTAGAAATGACTTATAAATAATAATTAAAAAAATCGAAATCGGTTTTCTTTTTCCTAAAAGATTATAAACTACAGAGTTTAAGAGACGAGTTTAAATACGTTGTTGAAAATAAATTTGTATTTTGTAATATAGTGTGAATATATCTTTTTTAGCTTAAAAAATATTCCAGTGATGTTATGTTCGTTTTGTTCCTTACAGAGCAGCTTTATAGCTAGACAAAAACTAAGTTTATGCAAAAATCTACGTTATATTTATCTACGCCGAAGTCAGGCATGAAGTAGAAATATTATGCGTTTCGTATGAGAAGTGAGATGCTAGAGGCTTAATTGTTTAGCCTTTTTAGCAAAAAAATTGCGAAGGGGCCCATTCTTTACTGATAAGGAAAGGGTGAGAAGGGAAAAGGATTTGACGGGGAAGAGGATGGGTAGGAGAAACTGTCTATCCTCCTCTGTCTATTATAGGTACACAACGCATTTGCACCTCGAAATAGCTAGTTACAGATTTCTTTGGGTAGCGATCACTTAGGTGACCGATTGCTCGTTTGCCACCTTCTGTTATAAAAATAGTGGTAAATTATTTTTTCTCAAGGATTCGTCGAATAGCGCTAGTTTTTTACTTTAACGAAACTGTTACCTCATAGGACAAGCAGTAGCCCCAGCATGATCCGATCTTCACCTCGTCCCAGCATCGTCTTCCATTTAGGTCTGTTTGCATCGCTTTGTGTGAATAACGCTTGAGCTTACAACGGAAGCTTGATGCATTCACACACATTATAAACCACCAGAAGCACAGTACCGTAGCGATTCCATAAATTAAATGTTTATTCCACATCTGAAATAAAACAAATGAAATTGAAGTCCTATTGTCTTTAAAACGTATCGGCAGTCAATAAAATTATCGCTATCCAATTTTTATCAAGTTTATCCCTAACTCCATTGTTAAATCTTATATGTTCACTATACACGAAAACAAATATTGTGTTATTTAGTAACATCATACAAATATGATGCTTTGACTAAATATCGAACCTAGAATCTGCAGGCACACAGATTGGTTCTCGCAATACTGTGCTATTATAATCTAGTATGTAAGTTAAAGAGCTCAATTGCACACCTTGTGGAAAGTCTCGAGATGGTGTGATGACACTGCGAACCGACTTCTGTTTTTATTAAGCTGAAACGAAGACGTCAGAACATTTCTTCCACTTCACTTCGCGTCAAGTCAGTGCACAAGCCATTTGTTCTACGACCTCGCATTAAAAAGAAAAAGTCGCTTAGTATATATTTGAATATTAAATCTGAGGACAAAATTTCTCAGTCTAGCATAATATTTTCTCGGCGAAATAATCTGATCGCTTAATACCACTTACATGGACATTGTCCTCAGTTCCACTAATGACATAATTCCCGTGACAGCGTAGATCGGGATATTTTTATGGATTGAGGAAGCGTATGACGAAACGGTTCACCTAATTTTTGAGTTTTTTTGTTGAGCTCCTAATTGAGCTCACGCATTGACATGCAAAAACCCGTTTTCGCCATATCGCCCAGCCGACGGCAGTGCGTGATAGATGCGTAATTCGAATTATAAATACAGTAAGTAATTAAATAATCTCAGAACCCTAATGTTTTTCTTTCATATTAATAATTTTCTTTCTTAATAATTTTCTCTTTATTCCTTCACATCGGGTATAAACACCATCAACATTATAACGGCAGAACTACGTTTTGATGAAGATAACACCGTTAATTATTATGTCGTAACGACTATCACTTTTTTTTAAAGAAAGCAACGAATCTCTATAAAAAGTGTTTATTCAAAAAAAGGAAAAGAATTTAACGTCAACTCAAAAACTTGTAAATTCGTTGACGCGGAAAATATCGTCTCATTTGATGGCGGCCTGTCTCACGAAGTATGTATTTTATTGCACAGATATATCTAAATTTAAACTAATTGTACATTTGGTGTTTTTCTTATCACCTCATCGCATATAAATAACATGGTAAAAGTATTTCGAGATTTATTTTTCCAAGATTATATCCTCTCTTAAATGTATTTTAACAAGTAGATACCAAAAATAGTATTTGAGAGTATCTTTTATCCACCCAGAGAAGATACGAGATCGAGAATAACGTAAAGAAATTAAAAAAGGGATAGTTCTATAATGATTTCTTGTATTTGTGCCAATATAAGACATTCAAATTGAACTAATTTAAGATAAGATAAATTATATATAATATATATAAATAAAGATAAATTATGAAGGAAAAATAAACATTAAAAATTTGAGTTCCGAGAATTAATGCAGTCCATTGACTGTGAGTCACAAAGGCTACCTCATAAGGCAAACAGCTCGGTGGCCATTCGTCTTTTGCTACAATTTTAAAGAGATTGTAATCAGCCATATTTGTTAACCGCACGCCGTCCTTAGGCGGAACAACTGATGCTGATTTAAATACAAATAAACACTTGAAACCTGGATTTTAATCTGTTCCATGACTTATAATGGACTTTGACATGTAATGTGTGAACTTGACGTAACAAATGTAAAAAATAAAGTGTAAAGAAATGAAAAAAAATACATCTCTATTATTATAAAACAGTCCCTGCTTCTATATCTGCCTAGATCACCAGAGATTGTCTTTGCCTAATGCTAATAACTGCAACTCCTTTATTCTTAGCGACGGGTTGTGTTGTTAATGGCGAAGAGGTCGTTAAAATTCGGAAATATTATTTCGTTAAGATGCTGTCGTAAAAACAAAAGTTACACCAAGAAAATAGAACCCCATGTATTAAGATAACGTAAACAGAAAATTGCCGATAAATCTTCAAATCTGCATTAGTAATATGTAGGTATAATGAAAATATATATGCAATGAATCTTTACTAGTATAAAAATGCAAGCATTCTTTAGCATAGATGATCTCTAATGAGAAGACAGTAGATAATAGTAGTGTCAATCTGATTTACTTTCCATCGAATATTATTTAAGTACCTTATCTTTAGAAAGGGAAATATCAACCACAATTCACACTAGATTTCTTATAATAACGCCTTTTGATAAGTTCATTGCATTCATCGCTTGTGTAAGCTTCGTGTAGCTTACTGTTACTAAGATTATAAATTTAATTCCACAGATTTATTTAAATTAAGTACATTATAATGTTGGAGCCATAAAGTTAACAATATCTCTGGCTGGACCTAAAAGTTCAACTAAATCAGGCACTTAGGCTCTCTACATGGCCTGCGATAAAAACGCGGATAATTTTTCGAAGAGAAATAAATATGTTTGATGTTGCCCAACAATATGAGAATTATTGAATATATCTAATACATATCAAGATGAATGTATAATAAATAAATAAAAGACATAATAGATAGTAAATGCCTTAAAATAAATCCAATGGTTTTATCAATTTGTATCACTTAGTATTAGTCAGAAAAGAAGGTTCTGCACCATGTATGGATAGGACATTATTAGATAATATATATTTACAATGATGTATCTCATACATAAATCGGATGACGAGTTGTAACGTAGTGAGTACCACATTTTTTTTATTTTAAAATACCTCAAAATAACATATAGTTATGTGTATTATATATAGTTTATATAGTTTGCAATATTACAAAAAAAAAAAGATTTTTACGCACTTAAGTAATTTCAAAACAATACTGTTTAGGTTCTTTAAACATTAATGAGTGATTATTGCCCAACTCACAAAAATGTTTATCGCGTGTATGTATGTTTGTTTGTATGTATGTGCTGGACCGATTTTGAAGAGTGAGGTGTCATTCGATACAGTCGGGGTTTATGTTTCTTTTTTATTTATTACTAGTTTGCAACTTGTTATAGAAGAGTATCCGTATTTTCAGTAACTTGACAGCTACCTCGTAGAGATTGTCCACGAAATTCAATTGTGATAGTAAACCTACCAGCATCTGTGTTACCGTGCATTGTGTCCAGATCAATTTGCAGTGTGAATACGTTTATGGGAACGGGTGATAAGTCCGTGACGTAAGTATGCCGAGCCCGCGCCGTGTTTAGCTGGACAATGGGCCGCTCTATGGTTTTATTGCTTTGCGCGATAATCCATGATTTCGTCAAGATAAGTAATCTATCTATGTACAAAAGTTAGCTGCTACATTAAACTAAAACAATCTTACACATAGATATATTGAATGATAATTATAATGATATTGAAATATTATGTATGTTGCCCGGGTAAAAACGCATCTATGTCTACGTCTGTCTATTTCTTCTGTGAGGAGATAGTGGAGCTGGAATGTAGTTGTTATTTGGCCGTCTTCGACAAGACCTATCAGGCGTATCAGTAGACATGAAAGCTTAAAAGCAGGCCACGAAAACACATTTCGAATTTCCTTTTTAGTACATTTTATTTCAGTACAGTTAAGCATGAACCAGTCTGCGCTAACCTGATTAACTTTTATTTATTTTCGTTTAATTTAAATGTAGATATGTAAGTGAATCATAAACTTTACTATGGGGACAAAAAGAAGGACCTTGTAATACATAATTATAAAAAGTATGTCATCAGTTGAGATTGTATCTTTGCGAACTATTTGAGAGCCTTTCAGTTACAAGCGGAGCTAAAATGCGATATCCGACCGTCGACGGATAAAATGTTTTAAAAATATGTTTGTTTATTTTTTCTACCATGTGCACATACATACACACATATGTATGTTTATTTTTATATATAGTTAATGATTATTTATTAAATTAGCTCCGCCCTGTGGTTTCACTTTCCCTCGATACACATTGCTCGCCCGTGTTGTAATATCTTTCTCGCGTAGCGTTATTTTTCTTTCTGCTCGGCTTCTTAGGATCGAAACATGATGTTAGTAGCCTATAACTATCTTTAATGATTGGGCTTTAAAATGCAAAAATATTTTTTTAAATCTCATTGTTAGTTCCTGAGATTAGATTTTCAAACTCTTTGACTTTATTACATTAGTATAGATACATGATTAATCGGGTCACATGGTGTTATGTGATCATCGACATTCGCTACAATCGTAAGAATTACGGATAGGGACGGCTCAGCCTTTTTTAGGAACGGGGAAGTGGGAGTGAAAAAGGAGAAAAGAAAGAGATTGGTCATACAAAGTTAATTAAATTTTCTAGTGTCTTTCGCTAGCATTCCTTGATATTATATAATGATATGAACTTCCCCCGTCGAGACTATTTCTTCTTACAATAGTTACTGCTGCCGTTGGTTCTACTACGGTATAAATCGCAGTTTATCTAACCTAGGCTCAATTATTTAATATGAAATAATTAGAATAAGAATTTGAAATCTATAGTTAATTCCAACTCAAAACGTAAACATTTTCCCGCATTACCTTATAAAATTAGCTATCCATATTATACAATTTCACTTCACTTTAGAGATAAACACTTCACTTTAGAGATAGTGAGAACTATTTCCATAAAATTACAACAGTTCCGATGAAAAACTAAAATAGTTTATCGGCCGCCTTGCCATATATAGCAAAGGGACGTTTGTTTATTTACAAAGTTTAGGTCTTGAGTTGGAATAGACTTTTTCTAAGTGGTATACGTTCTTTTTCGATTTTTAGATTGTGCTATTTTAAAATTTCTGTTTTATTTGACACCAAATAAGCTAAAAGAAAAAATCGAGAACTTTTTCATTCTACAATCGGTTAAAAGTAGGTATGTACCTACTTTTAACCAACTTCACAAAAGGAAAGGTTCTCAATTCGCTTGTATTTTCTTATGTTTGTTAGTTGAGAACTTTGTAATTTATAAACTGATTTAAAAACAAAAATTGAAAAGGGAGCATTCGCAAGTGAACTGCAATTAATTTTTAATGCCATAAACCTTGGGTTCCGAAATTGACATATTGGTAGATTTAAGTCAAGCCCTGTTTGGATTTTATGGATTAATAAATTGTTTGTCCTACTGATACATTAATCGATTTTCAAAGCTTTCAGTCATTTCGAAGACTTAACGGCGGAACCGATGCGTTAGTTATTTCAAAAGCGATACTCGGCAAAGCAGCACGCGAATTACCGAGTCGTATGTGTTGTGACATTAGTTTTAGCGGGAAAACATTTGTATTGTGGAGTTGAAAAGAATTATATATATACAGATTGTTTATTTATTTTATTTATTATTAATATTACGCGGTTGTAGAATTTTATTTTCTGTGATGTGAGATAATTCGAAGTGAAAATTAATGTGTGGTAAATATGTCATATTTTTGTTTATTTTCATTATTAATTTGTTAATAATCTACCGTCGGTTAAATTTAATTAGTAATATATTTTAAGGAAATGCGCATAGAAGGAACATGTTTAACGGACGGACAACTCAGATGTAGTCAATAAATGGGCTATGTTTGAGTTGTCCGTTTATGATTGAGTTTGTATAAATTGAATTGTAGTTATGTCAAATTCCTAACAAGACCTTATTTTATAGGAATATGGTATAATATCACTGTTACTCAATATTATCATCAATTTATACAGTGTCAGGATTAGCGAAACAGCACGAAATGCCCACTCGATCGGGAAAGAATAGACGTTAAGACCTCTTGTCCTCACAAAATACGAGTATAGACGTTAAGTAGAGTTACCTAGGCTAGGCTCCTTCCTTCCCTCCTTCTTTCTACTTTTCCTTATTCACTTCCCGCTACGAAAAGCTTAACAGTGACCTCCTTCTACGATAGTAGGCATATTAAAAATCCTTTTATTGCATTATAGAAATAGTTGTTAATGTATCGCGATTCTATGTCATCTTGTCATGTATACATACATGTATTCGATTTTCTAAGCGGATATTAAATGTCGCTATTCTCTTGTGTCTTATAAAATGTCATTAAGAACTTTGCCTTGCACTCGACATTTTGCAACGTTCCACTATTCAGCATAAGGTCAGTCACTTCTAATGGTAGGCTGCCATGTAAGTCGTTACATCGGAAAATTTGTATAAAAGGCGTGAAGATTTCATTTTTGGAGTCACAAAAATATATTTCTGAGTATATAATACAGTAGTATTTCCTGCGGAGATCATTCGACTTCATTAATTTTTTTTTACCAAAAACCTTTTAGTATAATAAAATTAGAAAATGCTAATTTGTTCTTTGGATATTATCACTACCTAAATTAATGTATTAATTTATTTTTCGTGTCATTTATGTAGTCAAGTTTTAAAAGATTTTTAGATAACTTTTAAAAACCTAACATTCAAAAACTGAATTTGCGAGCATGATGACATGATGATAAGACTTAAATAAACCAAAATTACTTCTACAACTACTAAGTGATTACTAAAAGTAAATGATCTCGTTTCCCTTGAATCTCGAAGAGAGCTATCACAGTTCAATTTTTCTTATTTTAACCATCATCTTTGTTACAATCAATTACAGTCATTATCATATTGTAAAATCCTTTTTTATTGTTCTATTAAGGGCACTTATAAAACCTTTTAGTACAAGACGTTACTCATTTCGCTGTAATCGTAAAGTATTTTAATGAATCATTTATCATCGTTCGCTTTCATGATCCAATTTGGGACGATCTTAATTTGTAAGCCGTTGATAGAATAATCCGAGAATATCTTCGCGTGACGCAATCACATTATCGTAAACATTACTTAGATTTTATACAAACGATAAACTGCCTTTTACTCTCTTTACGGGAAACTTCCAAATTGTTTGACTTTTTACTTGTGAGCCGAATTAATGGCATTAACTTCTATTGTATATAACTTATATTATTTGGTAACTAACTAAAAACTTTCGATACCATTTTGAATCCTTTAAACATGCGATGAATTATAAGAAATATCAAAGATGAGAACAAACTTGAAATCGTTCCACACTCTTAGAGCACGTATACTTTAGCCGGTAAGGTCGAAATCGAACCCCAACAGCCTTGAACTAAAATCGTATTAATGTCTACCATTAAATTGTTTTAAATTTAAAAAAAATAGGGTGGTGATTGCTATCTCATGCTATGTTTATCGGGTTAAAAGCATAGAAAGCCTATGTATACTTAAATAGACTACACTATTTTTAACTGGCGAAGAAATACATCCATATTAATTTTACTTTCTGGGGCAGAATTTTATTTCAATTCGTTGCATTGTTAATAGGTAATTCATTCCAGATAAGAACTGGCTAAAATCATTTGGTTGTCCTATCTGAAAGTGTAGACTGGAACTTCTGGAGTTAAGCTATATATTATATATACTTTCTTTACAGACATATAATGGAAATGTTCGAAGTTTTAAAAATCGAGATTTGTCAACGTTATCGTTAACTGAAGTATGACGAATTTAAGATTTACACTGGTGCTATATGCATTTGTACATCTTATTGGTAAGTTTTCTCATGTCACTATATTTTTGTTTATGCATTTAATTATCTATTTTCACAGTTTAGGCACATGAACATCTTCGAAGTTCAGGCGAAGTTTCATATAACATAAGATGCGGTTCCTCTGGTGTTGCGGTGTTCATGGGTGGCGGTGATCACTCTTTTAGGTGACTCGTTGCTCGTTTGCCCCCCCCCCCCCTTCTTCTATAAAAAAACACTTCTTATAATTCATATTGTGTCTGTTATAGAACCATTATTCTCTTGAAAGCGATTATTTTATAATACAATTTTCGAAAACAATAACGAAACGCTTGCAGAATATATAACTAAATAACACAGAAGCAGTACAAAGTTACGTACAATAACACGCGGTTACGAGAATTCATTTTACAATGGAGAACTTGTGGTGTGATCAGAATCAAAAGACACAAATTAATTGAAAATAGGATGTTTTTGAATTAGCGAAACTTAAGATTTCCATCTACTTACATCTATTTATATAGGAAAATATATAAAATAAATGAGTATAGGAATATAAAAAAGATGGAAATTTTTCGTTTTGATGAGTCAAAATTGTCAAAAGTGATAAAAACCCCATTTGACATTTTACATAGGACGCATCTTATTCACCTTTCATTAAATTGATTAGATTCTAAAATGTAGTGGGTAAGCCTACGACAAGAACTAGTCATACACGACACAGACTAGTCAAACATTTTTGTTTTTATTATATCGGAGACATTCTTTGCCGTCTCTAGGAATGGACCTCAGGATCCTACTACCAATACTAATCGGGAAATTATTTGTAATTATCATATACATATGTCCCTTTCAGACTGCATGACGTCATTAAAACTGCTAGAGTTACGAGTACCAGCTCACGTAAAGCTTGGATCTCAGCCTGAACTGAGTTGCCGATGGGAGCTGGGTCCTCGAGATGTGCTCTATTCTATCAAATGGTATAAAGACGGGCAGGAATTCTTTCGTCATGTACCGCGCGACCCACAACCCAATAGGAAGTTTTATTTACCAGGCGTTGAGGTTAATGTAAGGGCATAATTTTTTTCTTTTATTCAAGATTACTTTATTATTAGTCAAATAATAAAAGCTGCAGCAAAAATTCTTTCAAATAGTCTTAAAACAATCAGCAAGTCGTTACTTCTTGGTCACTGGTAAGAGTGAGGAAAAAAGATCTGGTTTCATGGCGCATTTATTGCGTTTATTTATTCGCAAACATAAATATTACATGTACGACAGCGGACTTGATGGCTGTTGGTTCATTTCTTTTTTTTTTATACAAGAAGGTGGCAAACAAGCAAGCGGTCACCTAGTTGACCGCTTCCCATAGGCATCTGCAACAAGCATTTGCGAGTTGCAGATGCGTTGCCTACCTTTAATAGACAGAGATGGGGTCAGACAGATAAATGAACATTACCTTCTCCTATCTATCCCCTTCCCCGTCAAATCCTCCTTCCCTTCCCATCCTTTCCTTATTAGGAAAGGTTGGGAAAGGTAAGAGGACTAAAATTAGGCCATCGGCACCTCACTCCTCCGACGAAACGCAGAATACTTCTACTTCACGCCTGTCTTCTGTGAGGTCGTGGTATTTCACCGCTCGAGCGGGTCATTCGTGCAACAGATGTTATTGTTGCGGACTCTAACACTGTTAAAACTTTCTTACTGTTTTGTGGCTTGAAGAGGCACATGATCTATTGTATTATATTATATTATAACCTATGTCTGGACAACTTGTTTTTTTTTAACTGTTGTTTTTAACCTGTAATAAATGTGTGCCTTCATAATTTTCTTTTGATTCATAGTTTCTTAAGTGCCATTTCGATGTTTTATTATTATTAGAAATCCGATGAGTTGGCGTCGAGCATAACACTGTCAGCCGCCACGCTGGACACAGCAGGCCGTTACAGATGCGAGGTGTCCGGCGAGAAGCCGCTCTTCCCCACCGTCTCAGAACACGCAAATATAATCGTCGTAGGTAAGAGGTTACCTGATCCTAAAGTATCTTAAGGACTTGTATTTAATAATTTTAATATCTAAGTTTTTGTTTAGTTATTACTATTCCGCTAGCGCAACGACCTCGAGCCAAGAATCGACATAAAAAATTGCCCAAACCGCCTGTCTTGCTAAAGAATATTAACGTCATATTTTTTATAGAAGAAGATAATAAAACGAATTTGTAGACATTAGCAACAATCTGCTGGTTGGTACTTGGCAGACGCGTTGCCAGCATCCATGTACTCAGAGCAGAGAAGGAAGCTAGATAAGAAAATGCAAAATGTAACAATTAATACAAGTAGCCTGATTTATTAAAATATTTGATGATATGAAAAGAAGATTCCTAGAGCCGCTAAAAGCATGGGTCGGCAACCTGCGGCTCGCGAGCCACTTGGTTTTAGAATCTAAAGCTACGGCTCTTTAGTTCCATACGCAAATATTATTAATGTCATAAAAAACATTTCAAAATCGTTCTGAAATGATTAAAGAGGATTAAGCACCATTTCTATCGCTATAGCTAGATATTTTTAATAGATATTTTTATTTTAAATAAATAGATTTTTTTACCAAAAAGTTTTATTTGTGCAAGTATTATTTATAGTTGACAAAAAATTGGCTCTTTAAGAACTTTGTAAATTGTAATCTTTGACTCCTCCGACTCAAAAGTTTGACGACCCCTGGCTTAGAGCATTCTATACACGTGTCACTAATTATTTAACATAATATTATTTTCTTTTTAGTTCTGCCAGAATACGGCCCTATAATATCAGGGTTCAAGCCGTACTATAGAATAGGAGACCAACTCAGCGTTAACTGTACATCGGGCCGATCTCGACCGGCAGTACGTCTGACGTGGTACGTCAATGGTGAACCGGCTCCATTCAGTGCTGTGACGTCGCCAGAAATATACAGAGACCCTGAGGGTTACGAAACCACAAGCCTGGCATTATCATTCATAGTCAATACACGACATCTTATAAATGGTGGACTTAAAATTAAGGTATTTTTTTTAAAATAAATCATTAATTTATTTCGCTGAATGTTGTTATAATAAAGAAATAAATAATTCGTTACTTTCTGTTAGTATCTATTCTTGTATGTTTGTTTGTGATTGAAACATAGGTCGCCGGCTTACTCACCTTGACCCAAGCAAAAAACCTTTACTAAGATAACTAAGATAGAATTATTCTATAGAGATACTATACCGAATCAAAAATTAAATTTAGGTATCACTTATTAACCAGATGAAATTTGTAAGGTAGATAATTATTAGTTAATTGTTTGTTCACCTTTATTTCCAATTTTATCTTCCAGTGTCTGGCTACCTTGGCTTCAATGTATTGGAGAAGCAATGAAGAATGTGCCCGAGAATTGAAAAGTGTCACCCAAATAGTGGTCGAAGCAAAATCTTACAATGCAATAGATACTGTCAAATTAGTGCCAAATAATAGTAGTCATTCCGGATTTAGATCTCAAGATGTCTTCTCAACCTTGCTTGTCTGTGTTATGTTTTCAAAATTGACAAATAAATATTCTTTATTCTAATTAATAATCTTTTTAATTAATAAGCTAATCTTTTTTCACATTTGGATAATAAGCTCGGTGAATGATTTGACAGAGTTACGTGCGCATAAACATTGGATACAGGTCACTAGAATTTTCTAGACTAGTTAAAAGGTCTGTTGATCTGTCTTTATTCCTGATAATATGGACAGATCAACAGACATCATCATAATATACATAACGAATGATAAACGGTTGTCTAAATATACTGTAATAACATGTTAACGTAAATTTTAATATTCAATAAGCTATTAAGGCTATATTTCCAAGGGAGCATAAAGAATAGAATGTCACCATTTTTCTGTCAGACGGTGAAAAATAATATAACAATTTGAGCTGTTTTATGACGGAGCGCTATGCGCAAAAGTATCGATATAATATTATATTCTATAATTACGTAAAAAAAAATGGAGACACTGACATATTAATGTCATTTTTGTGTCTTTCCAAAAAGCTACTATAGCTATATATCCATATTTTTCTATTTAACTTTAACAATTTCTTTTAGTGTAAATGCAATAAATTAACAAAACTGAATGTGTTCAGGCGTATTATTATTCGGCATATCCAATTTTATTCCACAACAGAATAAAGGTATGAATTATTTATAACTAATACATAAGTTATATTAACCCCTGTTATCCATATTTATTATTTCACTTCTGGAATTAATAAAATGTATAAAATGATCATCATATCCTTGCCCTTTTCCCACTTGCCCTACGCAATGTCGACACAGTATGTAGGTACTACTTTTCTGTATATCCTGGACTCTATTCTAGTCCATACTGTAACTGGTTTTGGCTATAGTTTTACGGCCGGCCGCTGCCTGAAGGTATAGATAAATAAGATAAATGTATACAATGATATGCTATCGATATTATTCGCTCATTTCTATTTTTGGGTAAGGAAACTGTAAAATTACACCTAAATACGAAGTGACCACGTGCGATGTAAATATAAAAGTACCTTTATAATTATATTTAAGCTAGGGTTCACAGGAAATATCATAAATCGCTAGTATCATTACTTAATTGAAATGGATAGCAGCAGAACTGCTCATACTTAGTAAACTAGCGTCTCGATCCATCCATACATCAGAGGTAACGGTTGCAGCAGTTGCAACCGTTACCTCTGATGTATTGCTAATTGTAACGTGAATTGAGGAAGGGGGTGTTAATCTAACACTAGACCGCAAAAACAACAATTAATATAATATTTCAGTTAGTTTCGATCATAACAAGGTAGTGTAAGCCTGGCTAAAAATATATTTGTAACAAAAATTGACAAATTCACTTTAAAATTTGTCACGGAAAAATTCTGATGATTTGGGATTTTTGGGGGCAATGCCTTTCAGATTGTTTCAATTTGTATGTTTAACAATATTCATGTATCATTTAATAAGCCATGAAGACCAATGGCGTAGCGGGGGAGGGGCAGGGGGGAGCATCACTCAGGGCGCCAAATGGAAAAACAAAAAGTTGCTGGATAATAATAATAATTTTTAGTTTTATCATAATTGATTTATGCAAAATATTAGGTTGGCAATTAATCGATCGATCGAATGCTAGAACAATGTAGAAACTTCTAAAGCATTTCACCAAAGTATATAAATAGAGCGTGAATAAATCATTCGATCATTGCGCAACTGAACTTCAAGGAGTAAAGTTTAGAAGAAATATGGAGATTTCTCGTACGGAACTTCGACTACTCCTACTTCACGAATTTCGTTTAGAAAAGCGACCTAAGCAACTTCAAATATATGTGCAACGATGGGTGAGGGTGTGCTCTCTTATGATACCGCGAAGCATTGGTTCCGGAGGTTCAGAGAAGGAAATTTTGAACTTTCCGATGAACCTCATCCAGGAAGACCACCTACAATAAATGTGAAGGAATTAGAAAGGCTTATAGAAACCGATCCTAGATTAAGTTCGCGCTGTTTGGTAGAACAACTTCACTGCTCACACACTGCAATAGAAAATCATCTCCACGCCTTGGGTTT